>CAUYLG010043805.1:0-39721 GCA_963573385.1 Cacajao melanocephalus
GGTCAAATGGAATTTCAATTTCTAGGTCCTTGAGGAATTGCCACACTGTCTTCCACAATGGTTGAACTAATTTACACTCCCACCAACAGTGTAAAAGTGTTCCTGTTTCTCCACATCCTCTCCAGCATCTATTGTCTCCAGATTTTTTAATGATTGCCGTTCTAACTGGCGTGAGATGGTATCTCAATGTGGTTTTGATTTGCATTTCTCTAATGACCAGTATTTTAATAAAGAAGTTTTTTAATCGAGGAAAAAAACCTGTAATGCCATATGGAACTATGCCTTGCTGTGCAGTGATCGTGCCCGATGAACCCTGGCATGAATTTAATGCTGCCTTAGGCACCAGTGACACCTGGTGTCAGGCATCGGAATTGCAGGCTTGCCTCATCGGTGGGGACCCATTTACACTAGGATAAGGCAGGTTTCCTATCCTAGCCACCTAATCCTCCAGGCGCTGTGGAGTATGTTTCAATAGGGGCCTGGTCATTTGTAATTTGGTGACAACTGGATCTGTACAGCTTTCTTTTATCTGTATGTCCTGAAAGACTATTGTGTTCATGACCTTTAAATTGCTTTGTTGTAATCAAATTAACGTTTGAAGTTTCTGATGATAAAATGACAGAGATGAATACTCGAGGGTAAACTCTAGAATCTGCTTATACCAATACGAATTCTCTTTAGTTGCACATCCTCATAAAAAGACCACCCATACTTTGACCCCTCACTACTTCTCAGCCTAATCCTCTACATGCTTAAGCATATGCCAGTAACTCATGATGTCTGAAACTGTCCAGGCTTTTCCTTGTCTGCCTACTGCCTTTGTCTGTGCTGTTCCCTCTGCCTGGAACTACTCCCCTCCACCTTTCCCTTCCCATTTTATTCTTTAAATGTGAAATCAAGGCCAACAATTTGTAGGAAAATTCCATAAAGTAAATTCAGAAACGACGGTGTTGTATGTTGTATTGCAGTGTCTCCAGAGAAATGGAAGATGTGGTTTTGAACCCATTTTTATCTCTTTAATAGCTTTGGCCGTGGCCAGCTTGCTTAATCATTCTATCTCAGTGGTTTTGTCCACTAAGTGGAAATAATAATGTTCTCTGCCCCCAGCATTGAAAAAAAAAATATATATATGCCCCTAAATTGATGTTTATATACATACATAGCATATATATTTTATACATTATATATATTTAATACATAGGAGTTTAATATGTATAATATTTAGAGGTTTTATATATATAAAACCCCTAAATAGAGGTATATATCTATATATAGATACATATGTATTTAATATATATTAAACCTCTATATATTAAATACATATACATACATAAAATATATAAATATAATAAATATATAATATATAAAATATATAAATATATAATATAATATAAATATATAAACCCCTATATATTAAATATATACAAATATAAAATATATAAATAATATAAAAACTATATAATATATAGAATTTTAATATATATATTGTTCAGGGGTAATATACATATATATATAAACCCCCTACATAGATATATGTGTGTGTGTGTGTGTGTGTGTGTGTGCATAAACCTTTTTCTGTTGAAACAAAGTGCTTCCTCTGCCCCATGCTTAGTACCTAGTAGAAGTGACAGGCCAGGCGACACTGTGAAGTATTAGCTATATGTAAATACCTAGAATTTGGATCAATGCCCAGCAAATGGTTTCCATTACCCCATTTGTTTTGCTTGCAGATACATTTTTTTTTTAAAAAAAATATGTTTTGTGGAGTTAAAAATAATATTAATGTCCAATTTTGACTAAACTGGCATTATTGTCCTCCTTGATCCGTCACTATGTCACCCAAGTGCTCATAAGCTTCCTCAGCTAATAGTTCCAAAGGTGCGGATATTAGGATGAAAGGTGTTAGACAATGATGCTATTTCTGGCGAGGTTACTTTAATCAAATCTGGGTTCACCAGGTGCCTTTGTGCTGCCACCTGTGATTAGTGAATTGGTCACGGAAGAATGTTTGCAATGTGCTTTCTGTGTGTTTTGCAGAGAGTTTTAAATGTCGCTCTGTTTCTCTGACCAGGTAGTCGATAGTGACAGGCCAGAAAGGTCCAAGTTCCGGCTCACTGGAAAGGGAGTGGATCAAGAGCCTAAAGGAATTTTCAGAATCAATGAGAACACAGGGAGCATCTCTGTGACACGGACCTTGGACAGAGAAGTCATCGCTGTTTATCAAGTGAGTACCCCTCCCATGCCCACCCTGGGTGCAGAAATGTGGCTTTCAAAGATGGTTTTCTTCCCACTGAGCTCATTATTTCTGTGCCTCATCAAACTGGGGACTGCGTGGCTTTAGGGTGTTTCTGTGGGAGCTGAAGTGGATGGAGTTGAACCCTGACAGGGTAACAGTGGGGGGGTCTCTATCTCATCAATAGAGCCCTCCAGGCCTGCACCAGACTTTGGGTACCAGAGACCAAGAAGGGAGACCCCGGGGACATCTCAGAGGAGGTCAGAACCCTTAGGGCAACTTTGGCTTCCCAGAGACCAGCTTGATCTAGAGCTGGAAGAGGTATGAACCCCAAGACCTGATATAATTAGCAAGGCTAGTCCGTAGGGTGGAAACAATTGCTAAATACTCAGCAATAAGGAGTAGTTAAATGATGGCAGATTTTGCAAGGTAGTTTTCTATAGCCATTTAAAATAATTTTGAAGAAGTTGTAGTTATATGGGAAAGATTCAAGCTATTGAATGAAAACAACATACAGACACTTATCCTCATTTCCAGTGGGGTATTTGTGCATATCATGACTTGTATATGTTTAAGAAAACTGATAAAGGAAAATCGTTGCATTAATGGTTGTATTTGGAAGTGATTGATTCCTTTGGTTTTCTTACCTGCTTACATGCATTATTGTGAGTTTGCAGTGAGAAGAGACTATAAGGGTGTTGGAGGCATAAAGTGCTGGGCACACAGAGAGCTGTAGCATGATGGGAGGTGGTGCAGTCCCCACCCTCCAGCAGAACCCTTGCTGGGCAATGTGCTCAAAGATCTGGGGTCCTGGGAGGATGCAGGTGCCTTCCAGACTTCCATCTAAGAAGCCTTGCCAAAGGCTTTTCTGAGCATCTGCTGGGAGGGAAATCACCTTTCAGTGAGAACTGAAAAGTGAGCCATGTGTCCCAGTTTATACCCAAGGGGGAATCAGGAAGTTGTATAAATTGAATGTTGGTGCCCTCAGAAATACTCAGTTCCAACTGGCCTTGACAGTAACCAGAGGTGACCTGGCAGCTATTGGTGTCCAGCTGCTGTAGGAACAACCAGCACCAGATCATGGGTAGCTGCCCTCTTCTCTTTCCATGCCCATCGTGGGAGTCTCCAAGAAAGTTCAGGCACAAGGAACTAAGGAAAGATACAATAAATTTCATAAATTCTTAGAAAAGTGATCAAGAGCTCTGGGGTCTGATATGATTTAGGGCTGTGACCCCACCCCAATCTCATCTTGAATTGTTACTCTGACAGTTCCCACTTGTTATGGGAGGGACCCAGTGGGGGGTAATTGAATCATGGGGGTGGGTCTTTCCTGTGCTGTTCTCGTGATAGTGAATAAGTCTCTCAAGATCAGATGGTTTTATAAATGGAAGTTCCCCTGCACATGCTCTTTTGCCCACCATGTAAGAAGTGCCTTTGTTCTTCCTTTATCTTCTAACATGATTGTGAGACCTCCCCAGTCATGTGGAACTGTGAGTTCATTGAACTTCTGTCCTTTATAAATGACCCGGTCCCGGTATATCTTTATTAGCAGCATGAAAACAGACTAATAGAGGATCTGAGATCTGCCATTCAGGTCTCAGCGCTGCTGCATACTGAGCCGTGGGAACTTGAGCAACGCTCTTACCTTGCCTGATGTTGGGATTCTCGTCTATAAAGAGGGAATAGAGCTAACACTTCTAGGGATTATAAAAAGTGAAATTACCAATTTTGTCCAGCTAGTAATTGCTAAACAGCTAATAACATAGGGCTTGGGCTGCAGCTTAGAGCTTGTCATACTTACAGTAGTTAAAAGCATGGATTCTGCACACAGCCAGATTGGCTGCATTTAAATCATGGCTGTCATGCACTAGGTGTGGGAACTTGCCAAGGTGTCTGCCTCGACTTCCTAACCTGGAAAATGGGGAAAATAATAATGATGATCTCATGGGATTTCATAAGGATTAAATGAGCTAATTCAAGTCAAGCATTTAGAAAATGCCAGAAACATAGTAAGCACTGTATAATCTTCCTACATGAGTGACAGTCATCAATGATATTAAAGGTGAAGAAAGGTAAATAAAAACCTGAAGGACTCCCAGTTACAGCCTAATCTCTCATCTGCAGTATGAACTTTCCTTGAACAATCTTGAGTTTTTACTGTAGTTTCTTAGTCTATGGTATATTGATTGAGCAATTTATTCATTCTACATATATTTAATCGAGCATCTGTAGGGTGAGGGACACTCTTCACGGTGGTTGGGGGATACAGCAGCAACAAGACACACTTGGTTCTCTGCTTTCGTGTGTCTTTCATTCTAGTTCTTTGTTTCAAAATATACTGGCTTGAATTCCTCTCTGTTGTGTGTAGGTGACAGGCCAGGAAGTTGTACATTGTTGGTAACATGGTTTGGTTCATCCCGGCACAGGGTTATGTACCCTCATTGGAAAGGCTGCTGGTACTTGGTAGGAATGCAGTTTCTTATGAAAGTACTAGGGCTACAGCTGGCAGACTGGGGCTCAGCCCTGAGCAGTGCACTCTTCAACGGGCTCATGAGGGCCTGTTTTCTGATGCCATTTCCCTCCATGCCTCAGGCCCTTCAGTTCACTCATTGTCCGGTTTCCATCATACCCTGGCTGAAGCTTATTCCTCGAAGAAGCAAGTTTGAGGAAGCCCTGATCACTCTGTGTTTGGTTCTCTTATTTTTAGACAATGAGAACTGGGTTACTCTCATGTTGATCTACTTTGGGCACGGGAATGTCACAGTGTCAGTCCAAGTGCCTATTTAAGAATCAGTCACTATTTTAGCTGCACAGTTAGATCTACGGTATTCATGGTAATCAACGTGGCTGGTAGCAAATACGGTTCTTTAAAGAGCGGAATCCTAGGTCTCCACATCCCTGTTTTAGTTTCTAGTCTTGCAAGTGTAAAAAGGAGAGAGCCTGTGGGTGAATGTGTTGCCTCATCATGGTTCCAGCGTTTCTGTTGTTTAACGTTACATGCTACTCACATGGAAGTACACGTTAATGTGTTAACATTTTCCAAATCCAGCAAGAAACACTTTGATCTAAGCCTTGGGGATTTGTATGATAAGAAATAATCTGGAATACATTTGTCCTTGGGCCCCTGAAAGTACAGCCTCACTGAAGCGCCTGTTTATTGAACACAGCATGGCAGGTATTGTGCTAGACACTTTGTATACATTCTCTCATTTAATCCATTTCACACAAGAGACTTAAGAAGTAAGTGTTAACACCATTTTACAGATAAGCAAATAACTGTTAAACAACTTTTTCAAGGTCTCACAGCTGGCCTGTATTGGATTTGGAATCCATATCTGTTGTTTTTTTTTTTCAGCTCCAAAGCCCTGTATTTTCAATCACTAAGAAATACTCTCCGTATTTTATCCCCAACTAGAGTTTAGATCTAATCTGCAATTTCCTTAGCCCCTTTCCTAGGAACTCTGCTTACTGGGGCTATAAAGGGAGTTCGACTGGCTGGGTGATCTATTACTTTTTAAAAACCATCCCTTTCCATGACCCACTGCCATCTTGTCACTCCTCCCTGCCCCAGCCCCGAGAAGAGCTTCCCATGCTTCTGACCCAAAGTAGCACCTGGAAAAATAATTTATCTCTTGCAGTATTGGAAGCTGACATATTAATGCAGAGGCTCCTGAAATATTACTCATTATTATGCATTTTGCCAGCATTTGAGTGATTTGTGAACTCTTCATTGGAATAAAGTACTGTAGATGATTCATGAATGACCAAGTTTATGAAATTCTATAAAAATATTAGCAGGTGGTAATGATTCCCTCACACCGCGAATATGATCTACTGACTGCAAATTTGCCAATATGGGATGACAAGAGTTGAGTGGGAGACAGTCTGTTAGGCAGGTGGGGTGGGGGGAAGATGAGAGGTTTGGGATGGGCTCTGCAGCAGGTGCAAGGCAAAATAGGCAGCAGGATCAGGACCATGGTGGCAAGTAGGTATCTTTGGCAGGAGACCTTCACACTGATGTTGTCCAGTGGGAGATGCTCAGATAACTGGGGATGTCAGAGCTGGGTGAGAGAAGAGAGGAACGTATGGAAGAAGAGGCAGAACTATCATTTATTGAGCATGTATTAAGTGCCCAAAAATTCCCTAGGTTCCTGACATACACAAACCCATGACAATGATTATTTTGTCTTCACTGATGAGTAGGATGAGGGCTAAACAGGTTCCCAAGATGCATTTTTTACTTTTAATGTTGGGGTGAACATGTCTTGAACATTTACAATGTGCCAAGGCTCCATGCCAAGTACTCAAATGACAGTCTCATCTTCATAAAGATAACCTTGATACATCTATCACACTCAATTTTAGAACAGGGAACTGGAACCACCTGTGTTTCTGGGCTCAGAACATGGACAGGGCCTCACTGTCACCTTCTGTGTATTTTCTCACATTTCATACTGTATAACTTGCTCTTTTTGGAGCCAATTTCTTGGTCAAGTTTTGAATCTGTGATCAAGAATGTTGTCATAAAATTGAAATACAACTGGCAGTCAGAGGTATGTTCGCTCATATATTTTCTTTCATTAAGTGGCTCTGCCCCAATTCTAACCCGTCTGTAGCTTCATGACAACTTGGCAGAAGATGCTTCAAAGTGAAAAATGCTGCCGTCTTGTGGAAATAGGTGTATCAAAACCTTAGTGCTTATAAGATGATTGGGAGACATACACGTGCCCGTATTCGAGAGTTACATAAGTGATTAACCTGATTATAATAATATCCTTGTTATGAACAAATGATGCACACATGATTGTACTACCCCTGATTTGATTTGTGCTGGGAATGGACCCTAGCCCTCACTCACAAGGACATGCTACCTAAGTCTTCTTTGCCGTCCACTCTGGTCTCCCCCCATGGCTTCCTTTCTTAGCCAAGGTTCCTGGTGGCAATCAACAAAATCACCTCCAAGTAGTTTACAAACAAAGAGACTTATTAAAGAGTACAGGTAGCCAGTAGGATTGCCAAAAGTGCCAAGTAACCTAGCTTACCAGGCCAGATAATGTGGTGCTATAGGAAATACCCAGTCATATATGTTACTATTCCAGGGAAAGGTTTTTCAACAGTGGCACTATTGAAATTTGAGTCTGGGCAATTCTTTGTTATGGTGGGCTGTCCTGTGACGTGTAGGATGCTTAGCAGCTCCAATGGCTCCTAACAACTAGATGCCAGTATCACCCCCCACCACCTAATCTTGACAATCAGAAATGTCTTCAGATAATGCCAATTGTTCTATGAGGGGCAAAATTGCTTCCATTTGAGAACTACTGTTACAGAGAAGTGCCATAGTCCATTTTGTACTGCTATGGCAAAATATCTGAGCCTGGGTGTTTATAAAGAGCAGAAACTTATTGACTCTTACTTCTAGAGGCTGGAAAATCCAAGTAGACACCAGCAGGTTTGGTGTCTTGAAAGGCCATTCTCTTCTTCCAAGATGGTGCCTTGCACCCTGCTCCCTCCAGAGGAGAGAAAGGCTGAATTCTCACATGGCCGAAAGTAGTGCCAAAAGAGAGCACCTACTCCTGAAAGCCTTTTAAATTAAGGCATCAAATCTACTTGTGAGGGTGGAACATGCATGCCCTAATCACCTCTAAAGGCCCCCACCTCCCAACACCATTACATTGGCTACTAAATTACAACAAGAGTTTTGGAGGGCTGAGACATTTCAACCACAGCAGAGTCAGTGTTGCTGCTACCTCTTCCTGCCACTTTGCTTCGATGCTCACAACTGGATATGGTAGCTGTGCTTTGGCTACCTAAAAGAGCCAAAGACTCTGCCATGCCCAGAACCTCTGACCTGCAAAGCACACCTGTGACCTTCTGCCACTCACTTCACTCCAGTCTCATGCTGGTGCATCTGCAGGAAGAACCTAGATCATAAGCAGGATCTAGCGGCAAAAAAGCTGGATCGACACAGTTTTTCATTTTTCTAGCTCCCCGGTACAGGGAAGTGAGCTAGCCAGGGGACTGAAGTGGTTGTTGTCATCCACCACATTGTCATATCATGAGTGCAATTGTTTTTTAATTCCATAGGTTTTGGAAACCAAGTGGTATTTGGTTACATGAGTAAGTTCTTTAGTGGTGGTTTGTAAGATTTTGGTGCACCCATCACCCGAGCATTATATACTAAACCAAGTTTATAGCCTTCTATTCCTCATTCCCTTCCTACCCTTCCCCTCCAAGTTCCCAAAGTCCATTGTATCATTCTTTTGCTTTTGCAACCTCACAGCTTAGCTCCCAATTATGAGTGAGAACATACGACATTTGGTTTTCCATTCCTGAGTTACTTCACTTAGAATAATAGTCTCCAATCTCATCCAGGTTGCTGCAGATGCCATTAATTCACTCCTTTTTATGGCTGAGTAGTATGCTAGCATACACACACACACACACACACACACACACACATATATATGGTATATATATGGTGTATACACACACACACATACACACACACACACACACACACAAACACAAACACCCCACAGTTTTTTTGTTTGTTTGTTTTGAGACAAAGTCTCACTCTGTTGCCTGGGCTGGAGTGCAATGTCTCAATCTTGGCTCACTGCAAGCTCTGCCTCCCAGGTTCAAGCAATTCTCCTGCCTCAGCCTCCCCCGTGGCTAGGATTGCAGGCACCTACCACTACGCCCAGCTAATTTTTTGTATATTTAGTAGAGATGGGGTTTCATCACATTGGCCAGGCTGGTCTCAAACTCCTGACCTCGTGATTTGCCCGCCTCCACCTCCCAAAGTGCTGGGATTACAGCTGTGAGTCACTGCCCCTGGCCCACACCACAGTTTCTTTATTCACTTGTTGATTGTTGGGCATTTGGGCTGGTTCCACATTTTTGCAATTGAGAATTCTGCTACTATAAACATGTGTGTGCAAGTATCTTTTTTGTATAATGACTTATTTTCCTCTGGGTAGATACCCAGTAGTGGGACTGCTGGAGTGCTACTTTATTCCAAGTGAGAACCTGTCCGTGAGGAGCTTAGTAACCCAAGGGCAGGTAACCAGCTCACACCTAGGAGAGTGTGGCTTCAAACCTGTGATCTTACCTTCTCTCATCATTATAATCCTATCAGTCATTAACACACATGTGGCCTAGGTAAGAGCCCTGAGTGGGACAAACAAGGAATTTGGGTTTAAATCCCAGGCTTTGGAGCCAGACCTACAGAGGGAAGAATCTTGACTCTCCTATCGCATGAACCTTATGAAATTGCCATTCTTACAGGTGAAAAAAAGGGTGAACATTAGCAATTTCATGGTTCATTCTAATACTCTGACACCTTTACCAAGTTATTTCTCAGCCTCTGTTTTCTCATTTTTAGAATGAGAGTGAGATCACAATATCATTCCCTAACAGTGTTATAGTTAGTGAGTGTTTATCACTCAGCCCCATCACTTAGTAAGTGTTCTGGAATGGGGAGCCATTCTGCCACATATTGGTTTTATAGTTTAAGCTCCCTGCAGGTAAAATGAAGTTGAAAGCACTTGTGAGGTGGCAGCTAGCAGGTAAACAGTTGAATGTCAGTAACTTTCTGTAGAAGGGAATCATCTTACTGGGCAGTTTCCAAGTGTGGCCCCAAACTAACAGCATCACCTGGGAACTTGTTAAAGATGGAAATTCTTAGGTCCCTTCCCTGGCCTGCTGGATCAGAAACTCTCAGGGTGGGTCTTGCCATCTGGGTTTTAACAAGCCCTCCAGGTAATTCTGAGGCTTACTGCAGTTTGGGGACCACAGGGCTAAATACACTCCTGGGTATTAACATCATGGCAGGTGACCTGATCGCTAATTGGCCTTGATGAAGGTGACCTTTGAACCAATTTCATTTCAGTTCTGGTGAGTAACATGTGCCTCAAGTGTGCTTATTTCTCCTGGTGCTCCAGTGTGCCATTTGAAAGCCTTCTACATCCAATTCCAGCTCTTCCAAACTGCTTTCTTTTTGTGTCATTAATGGCACCTGAGAGCCGGGCAAATTTGCCTCAGGCTTCCTTGCTGCTTCCTGTTTAGACTTTGGATGACTGTTAAATGCCGTGTTACTGCATGTTTTCTTGTTTCTCAGCAAGAGATGAAGATGTCCTCAGAAGATTGGAGCTGGAACAGGCTGATATGATTCCTGATAGGGGGGAATTGGCCTTGGGGTCGACAGAACCAGCTTTATCTGCCTTAGTCAATCTGTGACCTTGAAGAAGGCATTTATGGTTCTTGAACTTTTTTGCACTTAGAATCACCTGGGGAGCTTTGATAACCCTGAATGTCCAAACTGCACTGCAAACCAATTAAATCAGGATGTCTCAGAGTGTGACCAGGTGTCAGCATGCTTATAAAATTCTCCAAGTTTTTCTGTTGTGAAACCAAGTTTGAGAACTGTTGTGTTACTATAACTCGTCTACACCTCAGTTTGTTCATAATTAGGAATTAATATAATGATACCAACCAGCTACGTGTGTTGTGAATATCAAGTGAGATAATGCAGGAGTTTGTAACACGTAATAAAAGTCAAAGATCGCCTTTCAGCCCAATCAACTGCTTGACTCTGAGCAAACATCTGAGACTAACTACTTTCTAATGCCTCCTTTGACACAAGCACTTAAAAACGGGAATTCAGAGAAACAGAATTTAATACACAAATGAATGCTTGTCTTCTGACTGCTTGAGAAAAAATAATAATTCCAGGTTTGTTGGCAGCCTCTCCCTCCCCCGGCACCTCTGAGCACCTCTACCTGACGTTTTCCAGTTCGTCTCTTCACATTTCCAAGCTCTTCATTTTATTACAACCTGGCCTTATCTGTTAGGTGCAGCTGACGAAACTGAGGCAAGAAGAGGTTAAACAACCTGCAGCCACATACCTGGATTAGACCGCTGAGTTGCTCTGACTGATTATTTATTTGGTCCACTGAGCAAAGCTGCTTCCTCACTCAGGGCTATGGAAACATTTTTTTTTTTTTTTCTGAACTTCATTAGCACAAACTCCTCAGAAGAGGTTCAACTTGAATCTTGGCAGGTGGGAGAACCCCACATTCCTTAATTTTCTCTTCTCCACCCCGACACTGGGCCTTGCTCCTGCAGCACCTGGCCCACACTTGGGACGTAACACACATCCGTGGAATGAATAAATGGTGCGATGGCTACGTTTTCTTTTCTTTTTCTGCTTTAATTGTTTAACTACAACCAAGTCTACTTCATCATACTGCTTCTTCAAATGACTTGGTGGCATTTTTTTTCCCAAGGCACTGAAGCATCACAATACATTGGAACTGGAAGAGCCTTAGACCCATTTTGTCCAGCCCAGCAGCCCAGCAGCCCAGCGAATTTACAACGGACAAGTAAATAACTGGGCAACTACTCAGATTCGCAGGACTCGAGATGTTTTTGGATATGTAACTATCCCTCAATGACGACCATTGTAACTGACACTCTGGGACCAGATCCCCAAATGCAGGTGGCGGAGGGAGGGGGGCATCCATTTCTGCTCCCGCCACCCACTGGCCATGTATTTGCCTTCAGCAATTGGCATAAAGATATATATATATATATATTGTTTTAATTTGGTAGAAATGAGAAAGGAGAAGTGTGTTAGAGGTGTGGACTGGGAAGAGATAGGAGCAAAAGAGGGGATACAGACAAGTGTCCTCCTACGCTGGCACCTTGAAGTGGGTTGGAGACCCATGAGTTTGAGGACAGAGAACGATTGAAGTTATGTTTTATGAAATAGACTGCAAGATTGAAAGTGAGGGCCAGAAGCTCATTAAATTGAGCACAAGCATTTGAGTCAGAACCCAGATTTAAGCACTACGGCTGTGGGAACAGGTGGCCAAGGATCACACAGCTAGAAAGAGAGGCCACCCCTGACACCTGCAGCACTGGGCATGGAGAGTGCTGGTCATTAGGGGTGGGCCACCATGGTGACATTTCCTCCAGTGGCCCTGATGAGGGAGGAAGCAGCAGCATTTGGCACATGGTATGGAAGGTGACATTGATCAGGGTGTTCTTGTGAAGCCAGCCTTGGGCCTCCAGGAAATACCTGGGGAATAACGTTGTGATGGGGACGGAGTTACCCCGGAGCAGGTCGGAAGCTGGTGGTCCCTATGATCAGGGAATAAAGGCAAACGTGCCCCTTGTCATCATCCCACGCTGGGAAGCCAGCCAACCTCCACGTTACCCATTATGATTCCGGCCTGCTCACTGCTTCCTTTTTAATTGCATAACTGCTCTGGATATGAAATAGGGAAAACCTGTGGGCAAAACCCCGAGGTAAAAAGCACGTGGGGAGCATGTTTTTTGGCCAGCTGAGGCTTCTCTTCCACTCTAGAGAAGTGGAGAAGCACAGGGAAGCAGCTGGGGACCATAGAGCCGGTGTCCACTCCAGGCAGTGCGAACTCGGCGGCCCCGTCAGGAAGGGATTCAGCTTAACCTGGCGGTCGATGCATTCAAAGGACATTGATCGGGTGCCCAACTTGTGCCAGCCACTATTTCACAGTGCTGGGGATACATAAGCAAACAACCACCAAATCCCTGCTTCGTGGAACTCTGTCAATCCACCAGCTTTAGTGAGTATGTGACAATCACGCGGCCGTAAGTGCTGGGAATAGACACGGAGCTGATAAAAGATACAGAGAGTGGCAGGAGACGGTGCTTGGTCTGGAAGGCTTTCCTGGGAGGGGACGTTAGAAGAGAGGCCAGATGGAAACTCTCCTGAGGGCAGGAATGAATGCTGTCGTTACCTCTCACATAACCCTGACAGCAGTTCTCAACCATGAATTCTTCGGTCCCTTAGCAGGTGCCTGGCAATGTCTGAAGATGTTTTTTGTTGTCACAACTGGGGGCTGTTACTGGCATCTGGTAGGTCAGGGATGCTGCTCAACATCCTGACGTGCACAGGACAGTCCCCACACGGCAGCAGGGCCCTGCTCTGCAGGCTCCTTGCACGGGGTTGGCCACTCAGAGGGTCTAAGAATATTTCATGGTTTGTTCACTCAGTATTCATCAGGCTGGGATGGTCAGGAAGTCTGTTTTCATCTCTGAAGAAGTTGTGGTTTTAGTTGTTACCACAAGGGACACTGTCTGTCCTTGTAAAGTCCACATGGTAGCTGGGGCAGTGATTTGCAACAATTGACCATATTATCATGAGAGGAGGGTTGTATTATAGGTTCAGCCTTCCAGAGGACATGAGATCAAAGCAAGCGCTCAAGAATGAGGAATAAGTCAGGAGACAGAGACATGGACAGGGCAGGAAGGGTGCTGTGAGAACAGCAGACAGAGGAAAGAAGTTATGGCACCTCCGGAGGAATGCATGCCCTTTAGGGCAGAGGAGGGCAGGGACATGGGGAAACATGACTAGGGGAGAAGATGGGACTCGTGCTAAGGAGTGAGCTTAGACAGGATACCCCTGTGGCAAAAGGAACAGATGATTTTAGTCTAAAAGTGAAAGGAAGATTTTAGTCTGAAAGTGAAATGATCAGATTCAGATTTTACAGGGACTGATCCCGTTGACATGCAGAGGATGAATGGGAGGCAGTGAGTTCTGTCGCTGGGTCTTTGAAGACAGAGTGACATGCATCAGATAGGTGCAGTTTTCACCCATTAAGGCCTGGGTAGTGAATGGGATTAGTCCAGACTCGTAGTGAAGATATTAAATCTACCTTGGGATGAAAAGAGCAGCAGGAATGGGGAGTTATGGGAGGAGGACAGGCCATGCAGGGCCTCACAGGGCAGGGCAAGGTGCTTAGATTTTATTCTAAGGAAGCCTCAGCCTCAGAGAGTGACATCCAATTTGCATTTGAAGAATATAAGATTGATTTGAGCAAGTCAACAATAACATTCAAATTGTCATGAAATAGAACTTAATTCAAAAATGCATTCATTTTGGAGACTCCACTACCTACCAGGCACTGGGGAACCGAGATCAAAGATAAAAGCTTGCTTTCCCTGGAGCTCAGCCTTCAAGTTCCCTTCTACACATAGTAAATCAGAAAACCTTTGTTTTTAAATTCACATGTGGAGGGGTGGGGAGCATTTTACGCACTGACTGGTTCTCCCTGTTTAGCATAATTTCCGTGCCAAGTAAATACTCTGTTTTAAAATTTTAATCTTTCAGCGTTTTCTTTTTATTCCACAGGGGTTTATCAGTGGGGTATCTAAAAATGTGTTAAACACAGTTGGTCAGAACTGTTGATTTGTTTGATTGGTATCTGTTTTAAGATCTTTTATCGAGAAGGCTTATCTTTTCTCAGTGAGGCATTAGGTAGCAAAAGAGATGATTTCCATATTACTTTTTTTGTCCAAAGGTGCAGATGTTTGCTTACTGGGCTCCTTTAAGTAAAGTCCACCTTGTCTGTTGGAAAGCCTTCAGGCCCACGATGAGGGACTCGCTTATTTTCTGTAACTCAGGAATACCCATTCGCGTTTCTGCATGTGGGACCAAATGGAGCCATGTTCAGTGTGCCAGACCAAACACTCTGAAGCTGGAATGGAGTAAAAGCAAACTGGAGCATCATATCCTCATTCAGTGAATGGCTTAGCATGTAAAACATTCTTGTGACGGGATTGTCAGTGTTTGGCACTAAGAGGCTGGGAGGAGAGCCCTGTGCTCTTTTGCAATTGATCATGTCATCCTTTGATGGATCATTAATAGCTGGGGAATAGCATATTTAAAAGTGATAGACCCAGAGCAGAAGTCTTGGCCATTGGCCATAAAGACTGAGAAAAACAGGCAGCTGGCATTTCACAATCAGTTGTGAATGCATTTTCTATTCCTTTTGAGTTTTTATTGCAGAACCTAATCATGAACTCTACTGAAGTCACATTAGTTCCTGTTCAATGTTCCTTACCTCCTGTGATGTGAGGCTCTGATAATTAGCAGGGCTGTTTCAGCTCCCAAATAAAAAGGAAATATATTTAGAAAATGTATGTGTTAACTCAGGAAAGCATGCAAAGGAAGGGGTGCATGACGTGTCTTTCTCTTGCTGATGCAGGCTGCAAGTCGAGGTGGAAGAAGTTCTAGATCATACTGTGTTCCCTCCCTGACCACCCCCACAATCCTCTTGACTCCCTATTCCCAAATCTGGTATTATTTTTAGAAAGCTATCCTGGAGGTTATCAAACTGAGAAGACAAGTTTTTCTGGGGAATGCCGCAACGTGGATGGCATATTTTTGGGTCAGCCCAGGAAATCCAGGCCCTGAGATAGAAGGAAGGGGAAACTGTGAAATCTGTATTTGGAATGTGAAGCAAGCGTATGCCAGGACACATCTTGGCCATACCATTTCCATCCAGAATCGTTGCTCCCTTCTTCCGCATGTCTCCATCTTCCTCAGGTCTGACCTTCTCCCAGCTCTCTAGGCTTGAACAAATGCCCAGAGCATAGCTTGGGGCTAGGATTGGAACAGGAAAGATACATGGAAATGAATAAGGAGGTCACATTCTAGATAACTGGTACATCATGGCCCCCTCCTTGTAACAATCCCTTTCTCCATCCTCCACCCCATCCTCACTTCCCTCTCCTCCGCAAACAATTCAGTTTAACTGTGTAGGTTGGATCATGGTATGCTGGTACCCTGGGGTGATGGAGAGTTGCCTTTCTATTGAAGGTCAGCCCCAGAAAGAGTACCTCTGTGGTGGCAAATCTGCCAGGTGCAGGGCTCTCCAAGGGAATCGATGGGAGAAAAATTTTGGATTCTCTTTTGGTTGTACTTCCTGATGGAGTCAGGATTGGAGTGAGGGAGAACTGGGTGTTAACAAGCGTAGATTGCACATGGAGTGGCCTTCTTGGGCAGTAGTGAGTCCCCTGATGGTTGATGTGTTGCAGCAGGAGCTGATGAGTGCCTTGAAGAAGAACATGGAGAAATTGTCACTTTATGTAGTTAGATTAGAAGTAGGAGGGTCTGCAAACTGTGGCCTGCAGGCGCACTCCAGCTTCACCCACTCACTGCTTCTTGCCTGTGGCCTCTTCCACCCTGCAGCCACAGAGTTGAATAGTTGTCAAAGTGTGGCCTGCAAAGCCAAAAGGACTTACTCCACCCCTCTACAGAAAAAGCTTTCCAACCCTGGACTAGATAAACCTTGATAAGCCTTGGATGTGTGTCCCCTCCAAATCTTATATTGAAAAGTGATCCCCAGTGCTGGACGTGGGATCTGGTGGGAAGTGATGGGATCATGGGGGACCCCTCATGAATGGTTCAGTGCCATCCCCTTGGTGATAAGTGAATTCTTGCTCAGCTGTTTCACATGAGATCTGGTTAAGAGTGTGACACAGAAACAAAAAACCAAAAAACCATGTTCTCACTTATAAGTGAGAGCTAAGCAATGAGAACACATGGACACAGGGAGGGCTTTTCAGAGGGTAAAAGGTGGAAGAAGGTAGAGGATCAGGAAAAATAACTAATGGGTACTAGGCTTAATACTTGGGTGATGAAATAATATTTACAACAGATTCCTATGACGCAAGTTTGCCTGTGTATCAAACCTGCACTTGTACCCGTGAACTTAGTTTAAAAAAAAAAAAAAAAAAAGACTGCGCACAGTGGCCCATGCCTGTAATCCCAGCACCTTGGGAGGCCAAAGTGGGCAGATCACCTGAGGTCAGGAGTTCGAGACCAGCCTGGCCAACATGGCAAAACCTGTCTCTACTAAAAATAAAAAAATTAGCTAGGCCTGGTGGCATGCACCTGTAAGCTCAGCTACTAGGGAGGCTGAGGCAGAAGAATTGCTTGAACCCGGAGGCAGAGGCAGCAGTGAGTCTAGATCAAGCCCCTGCACTCCAGCCTGGGAGATGGAAGAAGACTCTGTCTCAAAAAAAAAAAACAACAAAAAAAAAACAGAAGTGTGGCACCTCCGTTCCCCCACCTCACTCCTGACTTTGCCATGTGACGCACCTAGACTCCTTTTGCCTTCCACCACGATTGTTAAGTTTCCTGAGGCCTCCCCAGAAGCTGAGCAGGTGCCAGCATCATACTTCCTGTACAGCCTGCAAACCATGAACCAATTAAACCTGTCTCTTTTATAAATGACCCACTCTCAGGTATTTTTTTTTATAGCAATGCAAGAACAACCTAATACAAGCCCTCACATTTAGGAGCTGGTAGCTTCAGTCCTTTGATATCTGATTGTAAGAGCTTTTGAGACACACAGTTTATGTATTAAAGGAAGTTTACACATTTCCCCTTTTCTGGATATTTCCAAGGAAGGGCAAAAATGTGTCCCCCTAAAAGGATAGTGATGTGTGACATAGAGATGAACTAAGTCCAGTCGGGTACAGGCTCCCCAGAGGGCATTTTCACGAAGATCAGTGTGGACTCATATTTCCAGATTGGTGGCAGAGGCAGCTTGAGGTCACCTGAGGTGGTCTGTGTCCCACTTCCTAAGTAAACAAAATAGTGACTGGAAAAGTCTTTTCAGAAAAGGGAAAACATGCAAATATACGAGATAAAATGTGCCATTGTTTTCTTTTCCCAGCAAGTTTCCCCTTAGGACCATTGCACAGGCCTAAGCTGCTCTAGGCGTCTGATTTGCTCACAGGCTAAACGTGAAGCAGACCCTTACCCTCTAACACACTCACACTGCAGCAGTGATGATGATTATAAGCAGCATTTGCAGGCCTGGCTAGTCCTTTACAGATGCTGTCTCACCCATCCTTGTGCTGACTCAACAACCAGTACTGTGCTTTTTTTCTATTTCTGCCCAAACAAATTACTACAGCCTTGGCAGCTTAAAACAACACAATTTTTATCTTACAGTTGTTCAGGTCAGAAGTCCAGCATGGTTCTCACTGAGCTGAAACCAAGCTGCGGGCATAGCTGGCTCCTTCTGGAAGGGAGCATCCTTCCCCGGCCTTTTCCAGCTTTTGGAGGCCACCTGCCTACGTTGGCTCACGACTCCTTCCTCCATCTTCACAGCTAATGATGGCTGTCCAGCTCCTTTCACACTGACGTGTTTCCTGTTCTCTCTTCCCAGACCTCTTTCCTTTATAAGGACTCCTGTGAGTCTATTGGACCCACCTGCATAATCCAGGACCCCTTCTTTATTTTAAATTTATCTAGTTCACAACATTAATTCCTCTTTACCATGTAACCTAATATAGTCAAAGTTTCCAGATATTAGGATGCGGGTATCTTTAGGGGCCATTATTCCACCTACCACCATACCCCTTTGTATAGATGAGATGTGGGAGACACAGAATGGGTTAGGGACATGTCCATGATCACACAGTGCTAAGCAGTGGATGATCTTGATGTTTGACCCCGGTTATGGTCACCTCTGGAATGTGGGGACAGATGACGTGGCCACCACAGTATGCAAGGGGCACGCTTCTTCTGTGGCTTCGAATAGGGCCATCCCCAGAGGGAGACATAACTCTTAATGGACCCACAGGGGCATCCCTGGATTTTCACTCTTTCTGAAAGCTCACAGGCGGTTTGTGGCGAAACTGGTTTCTCTGATATGTTTTCCTGCCAGAGTGGGAGTGCCCTAGCCTCTTCCAAATCTTCCTTTTTTCATAAATGTCACCTAGGTGGTTTGTGGGAATGGTTTCCTTCAGAATGAGTGAGTGTCCAAAAGCAGCTGGCCCCTTGATTTTCATTCCAGTTTAGCGCAGTCCGGGGCACAGAGCTACTTTCCACCCTTTGCTTAGCAAGAGGCAGGCCCCAGATAGCCACCGGCCCCAAGGCCCTTTTGTCCACTCGAGAGGATGGGTGACTAGATGGAGGTAAATTGATAACTCAGGGGAAGTAGGGAGAGGGAAGCCCCTTGAGGTTGGACCTAGGCAGCTCCAAGCCCAGATTCCTGCTCTGGTGAAACTGATGTTAAATAGCAACAGCTAGGCTTGACTACACACCAATGGTGTTCAGGTGCAGTGTAAGTGTGTTACCTGAATGATCACTTAGAAGTCAAGTCTCCCCTGCCATGCCAGGGGCATTGTTCTAGGCACAAGGGATTTGAGAGTAAACAAAATACATATGTAGCCCTACCCTCAACCCCTCTGGAGCTTACACTCCTAAGAACCTTGAAGGTACAGATGGTTTTTGTCCACTTTGCGTATCGAGAAACTAAGCTTAGGCAAGTGTCTGGAAAAATGTCATGTGGTAGCTGACAGTGAACGAACCAAATGACAAACCCACTGCTTCCCTCCAGAGCCCAAGCTCCACACACTGGCTCTGTTACCTGTCATTTAACTGCTTGGTTTGGGCCAGGTGCCGTGGCTCACACCTATAATCTCAGTGCCTTGGGAGGCCTAAGCGTGAGGAGTTCGATACCAGCCTGGGCAACTAGAGATCCCGTCTCTACAAAATACATAAACAGATAAGAAATTAGCACAGTGTGATGGTGTACACTTGTAATACTAGCTACTCGGGAGGCTAAGGTGGGAGGATGGCTTGAGCCCAGGAGTTCAAGACTGCGGTGAGCTATGATTATACCACTGCATTCCAGCCTGAGTGACAGAGTGAGACCCAGTCTCAAAAAAGTACATGTGCACATACATAAACAAACACTTGGTTTGTAGGGAAACATCCTCCAATGCACGGGTCAGCCCCTGCCACAGAGAATGATCCAGCTCCGAGTGCCAATAGTGTCACTGCAGAGAAGCCATGGTGTAAAATGAAAATAATAAAATCCACCGTATAGCATTGCTGGGAGCTTTCAAAGCCCTACTTTGTATGCCTTCATGTAACCAGATCATGTTTTCACTGACTGGGTTTTCAGCTGGAATCATGGCATTCCAGAGCTCTACCTAGCCGGGGCCCCCACCTGACCCTGACCCAAATTCTGAGAAGTGACCAGTAATATGGTTCCAGCAGAACTTGCCAATGCTCATTTTTTATTCTATGTGGTGGTTTTTAAAATTTTTTTTTCTCATTGCAGAAGACAAATTCTATTGCCTGACTCCTGAGGGAAAACTAATTCCAGCAAAGGCCATTTGTCTTTGGTACCTTAAGATCTAGATAATTTACTGCAAGTTTATTTTTATTGAAAATTATGTAGATATTATTCAGAAACACAATTTTCAACTATACGGCACACTTAAGCAGATTATATTTTAAGTGTTAATACATAGACTGAGGATATATGCTAGAATGTGCGTTTCTCAAAGATACATTTTTCTTTTTTTCATAACTCACTGCCTTTGAGGTCTTTAAACTTGAGTGCTATAAATTTCTAAAGGATTAAGATAATTTCAAATGGGTATTGTGCTATAAGTTATGAGTTGTTACCATTTGACTGCAATTCGAACTCATGATGCTTTATATAGCTTAGATGATTAATTCAGAAATAATTTGCATTTAAATGCATTTAAGATATTTAACTTATGATTTCAAATGTGCCTATTTTAAGCCTGGCAGAAGTACTTCAAAGTATATGGACTCTCTGTTTCTTTTCCCTGGTTTGTGGACCTGAGAAGGATTTAGATATTAATATAGAATAACTTTTCCAAACTATTTCTGAAAACATAAGAACTGAGAGATACCCCCCAACACACATACACACACACACACACACACACACACATGCACACACACACGCACACACACACAGACAGGTTTTGTGCTCTCTTGGGAACATTTAAGATACATTGCAAACTACGACTGCTTCCTTAAAATGTACAATGCACATTTGACATAGTAAAGATATTTTGAAGATCGACAGTCCAGAAACCTGTTTAAGCCAACATATTACAAACTTTTCAGAAAGAAAAATTTTTAATAATATTCTATAAGAACTATTAACCGTTACAGGAATTACACTTTGAATAATGTTGTGAGAAAAAAATTTAATTAGTGAAACCCTAAGGAAGTGATCAGCATGGAGATTCCTGATGGGTGCCAGTGTGCCTTCCTAAAATGCTGCATAGCTATTCTGGAAAAACAATTCTGGAGACAGATTCTGGCCTTAACTATCTCTGTTAACAGAGTGGTAAATTGGTTCTTCCCACTTCTGGTTATTTCAGCTAATTCTAGTATAAGGGAATTCAATCACTCATGAATGGATAAACAAATTGTGATCATCATTGCAGTGGAATACTATACAGCCACAAAAAAGAATGTCTAGAGCAGGTAAAACCATAAAAATGCAAGTTAGATGAGTGGCAGGGGTGGGAAGGAGGGCCTACTTATAGATCTGGGTTTCTCTTTGAAGTAATAAAAATGTTTTGGAACTAGACAGAGGTGGTGGTTCCACAGCATCATGAAGACACAAAACATGACTTTAAAAATGATTTATTACATGTGCGTTTCACCTCAGTTCAAAAATCATAGCACGCAAAAAGACGTAAGGGAGGCCGGAGAAACTGGGCAGAAAAACCCAGGTGTGAGGACCAGGAGGGAGAGGGTGGGGCAGGTAGGACAAGGCTGATTCAAGGGGATGTTCTGCCACATTCTTCAGGGTGACATGGGAGACTTGTATGTAGATGAAAACAATTTTAGGAATTTCCAACCCAAAGGGGTGTTCCATACACAAGAGAGGCCTCCAAAAGAAGGTCACCAAGAGAAGGCAGAAGAGTAGCGTCTGCCCATGTCAGCAGAGAGCTTGAGTGGGCACCCACCCCATGGTGATGTTCACGACTGCAGCCTAGTGACCCACACTTGTGTCTTTGCTTTCAAGGCAGAAACAAGTGACCATGAAGCTAAGGAAGTTTAACTTTTGGTGTTCTTTACTTGTGTAAAAGATCATAACTTATATGGTAGAGAAGGACTCGACCAACAGTGTCTAATATACCTATCTTCAGTGATAAAGTGTTCCATAACTGCACTGCCCAATAAGGGGCCAAATATATGGTAGTCCATATGGTGACCTTTGAGCATTTGAACTGTGGCTAGTGCAGTTGTAGAACTGAGTTCTTAATTATTGTTTTTAAATTTAAATAGCTGCATTTGGCTGATGGCCTTCCTATTGGAAAGCACTGGTCTTGAATGTCGTAGGAAAACTGTCTTTAGCATCACAGGGGCCTATGTCTTAATACTAACTTTGCCTTTCCCTGGCTATGTAATTTGAGGCAGCTTGTTTATTTGTGAGCCTTAGTTCCTCATCTGTAGAAAAGGAGAAATGAGAGAATGTGCTTGTTAGTGTCGCAATAAAACAAGATACAGCATATTAAGTACATGGAACTGAGCAACTAATAATTGGATAAACATTGTGTCTTTTGGTATTGATAACCTATGTATGTCTTATACTGTGATGTTTTGAGGAAATGAGATACAGAGAGGTGAAGTAACTGTGCACAAGTCACATAATCAGAAGGCAGGGGGTAGGAATTTAATCACAGATGATTTGATGCCAAAGTCCACTTGCTTGCTGCTGCACTGGGTTTTCCTTGGAATCCTGGTTACCAAATTCATCCATGCCTGGAGAATTAGACTGGAAGTGAAGAATGGATCTTGTTTTTCCTACATGCTGGTCCATTAAGTAGGAACTGCTCTGGTCTTTGTTGAGATGGTGTGTTAGTCTATTTTCATACTGCTACAAAGAAATAACCCAGATTGGGTAATTTATTTAAAAAAAGAGGTTTAATAAACTCACAGTTCCACATGCCTGGGGAGGCCTCACAATCATGGCAGAAGGCAATGGAGGAGCAAAGACACGTCTTACATGGTGGCAGGCAAGGGAGTGTGTGCAGGGGAACTGCCTTTTATAAAGCCATCAGATCTTGTGAGACTTATTCACTATCATGAGAACAGCATGGGAAAGACCCACCATATGATTCTATTACCTCCCACCAGGTGCCTCCCATGACACGTGGGGATTGTGGGGGCTGCAATTCAAGATGAGATATGGGTGGGGACACAGACAGACCATATCAAATGGGATTTCTTGTAGGACTTGAAACCCTGGGGAAACATGATTGTGTGATGGATTTCTATCTCTGTAGTCGTCTTTGTTTCTTACCTAGGTTGGTTCTAGGTAGGTTCTGGGCTGGACCGGCAGGGAAGATCCTAGTCTCTGTCGTCTCAGGCACCTGAAGTTTTGGGTTGAGCCAAATCTTTTAGACAAACTATTTATTAAACCAGTCTCCTCTTTTTTTTTTTTTATGCATCGAGCACTTCTTTTTGAATGCCTGCTTTTTCATTCTATATAAAAGGTCTTGAAGTCATGGAGAACTTTGGCATGGACAGAGGCAAGACAGTCGTCTTCTGTTCTGATGTTAGTCAGAAAGGACTGTTCTTCTCACCTGTGGGCTAAGCGCAGAGTTTAGGCTTGTAATGAACTGTTTATCCTGACTCAAGAGACAAGTGTAAGTCAGGCATTGTGAAGTGCCTTACATGTGCCGTTACTGACCTCTCAGTTACATTCTCCATGGAAGCCAACACTCACTGCTGGTCAGGGGAGTGATGCTTCACTTCCCACTCTAAATGCAGCCCCTGTCTCGTCACACTTGCTGTTTAACAGCCCTACCATGCCATTCTTGAGATAAACAAAGTGAGGTTTCATTAATGTGAGAGATCAGCAGTAGTTCAGTTGTAAGTTATCGCTTCGGAGGGAGAGCAGCAGGTTCAGCTCCTCAAGTTGGAAATAAAAAAGATGAATGGGAAGAGGAAATGAAGTTAGTGATCTACAGCCTGGGTACTTTGTCAAGGGTGCATGAGGAGACAGGGGAAAGCCCTTTCTAAACACAGATTATATACCAAAGGCAATTAATAATTGTTTAATCCTTCTGGAGAGCCACTTGTGGAGAGATTTACATGAGGGTCTTTAAAACTATGAGTCCAGGAGGGTCTTATTTCGCCTCCCACCAAGCTGTGGGCATCATGCTGGCTAATTCTCTGCAGCTGCCTATAATTGAAAACCTTTCTCTAAGATTCTAGGGTTCTGGGAAGTGGAGGTTGCAGTGAGCAGAGATTGTGCCATTGCACTCCAGCCTGGGCAACAAGAACAAAACTCTATCTCAAAAAAAAAAGATTCTGGGGTTCACAGCACACAAAGAAAATAGACAGGCATAGCATCATTCCAGTCTGTCTACTTTCTATGACAGAGCTGATTTATTCTGGAACTGAACTTGTCTTTTCCACCTGTTCTACTCACATTCACTCACTGGTTAATTCAACAGATAACTACTGGGCTCTTACTACCTACCAAGCACTATTCAAGGCACTGGGAAACAGCAGTGAACCAGAGTTCCCACCCTCAGGGAACTTATAGCAGAAAAGCAGGTAGTTGATGAGAAATGCCCCTGAGTAAAGTTAAACAGGACCAGGAGGATGGGGAACTTGTCGGGGGCAGCAGGGGTGGGAGGAGGTACAGGATATTCTGGTCTATACATGATGATCAGGATTGGCCTTTCTGAAGGGGAGACATTTAAACAGAGATCTGATGAAAGAGAAGGTCATGAGCTATGCAATATTTGCAGAGAGAGAAAGACACACAGGTGAACAGCCAGCAAGACAGTGGAGTGTGCAGGAGGTTGGGTGCAGGGGAACTGTTGCAAATAGTAGGGCCCGACAGTCTGGCAAGCTCAAGGCAAATCCTATGGAAATATTTTTTTTTCTTTTAGCTGCTCTGTCTTTGCGAGGGTGCCCCTCCAAGTTTTTTCACTAGGCCCTGACCCCTTTTTGGCAGCCCTGGCAGCAAGTGCAAAGGCCCTGAGGTCAAAGTGAGCTTAGCATGTGTAACAGACTTAGGCGGGGGAGGGGGTGGATCAGGGCCTTGGAAACCTTTGCATGGATTCTGGCTTCTGAGTGACATGGGAAGCATTGAAGGTTTTGGACAGAGGCAGGATATATTCATGTATCTCTTTGACTGAGAAGGCTGGCAAACATTGGAGGGGACTTCCATGGAAGGGAGGAGCCAAGGTGGAAGCTAATGAAGGCAACCACATGAGAAAGAGTAGAACTTGGATTAGAGAGTGGAGCTAGGGTGCCTATGGCCAAAGTGGAAGTGATAAAATGGAGTTGGATTCGAGATACATCTTGAAAGAGCCACCAGAATTTGCTGCTGGATTAGGTGGAGTATGTGATGAAAGAGAAGTGTTGAGGGTAATGGGAAGATTTTTTAAATGGTTTAACTTTTAAGTTTTAAAAATTGAGTTAAAAAACACATAACTTTACATTTACCATCTTAACCTTTTCTTTTCTTTTTTTTTTTTTTTCTTTGAGAATCAGCGTTTCACTGTGTTGTCCAATCTGGCTTCAAACTCCTGCACTCAAGTGATCCTCCTGTCTCAGCCTCCCAAGTAGCTGGGCGTACACATGTGCACCCCTGCACCTAGCTTCTTAACTATTTATAAGTGTGCAGTTTGGTAGCATTAAGTTCACTCACATTGTTGTGTGACGAATCTCCAGGACCTCTTCCTCTTGCAATACTAAAACTTCATACCAGTTAAACACTAATTCTCTTTCCCCTCCAACCCTCTGATCTTGGCAACCATCTTCTCACTTTCTGGATCTATGGTGTGACTGCTTTAGGTATTTTGAATGTGTGGATTCATATGGTATTTGTCCCCTATGAAGGGCTTATTTCACTTCACAAAATGTCTTTGAAGTTCATCAGTGCCGTCTCATATGACAGGATAGCCTCCTTTTTCAAGAATGCATAATTGTCCGTTGTGTGTATGTACCGCATTTTCTTTATCCATTATCCATTAGTCTATCATTGGACATTTGGGTTACTTCCAACTCTTGACTGTTATAAATTATACTTGATTGGGTGTGCAAATATGTCTGAGAGCCTTCTTCGAATTCTTTCAGATATGTAGCCAGGAGTGAGATTGCTAGATAATATGGTAATTCTATTTAGTTTGTCGAGAAACTTTTATACTGTTTTCTGTAATGGTTGTGCCATGTTACCGTCTCACCAAGTATATACAAGGGTTACAATTTCTCCATGCCTTTCCAACACTCACTATTTCTGTTTACTTGATAGTGGCCATTTTAACAGCTGTGTGCAGTGATACTTCATTGTGGCTTTGATTTGCATTTCTTTTAGGATTAATGATGTTCAGCATCTTTTCATAACCTTACTAGCTATTTTTATAACTTCATTGGAGAATTGTCAGTTCAGGTCCTTTGCCCATTTTAAAATCAGGTTATTTGAATTTTTTATTGCTGTTAAGTAGGAGAAGTTCTTTATATTTTTCTGGATTTTAATCCCTTATCAGATACATGTCTTGAAAATATTTTCTCCTATTTAGTAAGTTACCTTTTCATTCTGTTGATTGTTTCCTTGGATAAGCATAAGTTTTTAAGTTTGATGTAGTTTCGTTTGTCTATTTTTACTTTTGTTGTCTGTGCTTTTTGTGTCATATATAAGAAATCATTGTAAAATCTGATGTCCTGAATCTTTCCCACTGTGTTTTCTACTAGGAGTTGTACAGTTTTACATCTCACATTTACTGAAAATTTAATTAATTTTGAGTTCATTTTTGTATATGGCAAAAGGTAAGAGTCTAACTTCATTTTTGCTTGTAGGTATTCAGTTTTCCAAATGCCATTTGTGACTGTCCTTTTCTCACTGTATAATTCTGGCACCCTTGTCAAAAATATTTCAGCCATATACATAAGAGTTTATTTCTAGGTTCTTTATTCTTTTTCATTCATCTCTATATTTATCTTCATGTCAATATATACAATTTTGATTACTGTTTCTTTGTTGTATTTTTTAAAACAGGAAGCATGAGGACTCAAGGACTAAGATATTTTTTGTTTTGTTTTTTATATTTCGCGTTTTAGGTTTTGGGGTACATGTGAAGAACATGCAGGATTGTTGCATAGGTACATGCATAATCAAAAGATGGACAGATTGCCATTTACTGAGGTGGCGATGACTGAGAGAAACAGGTACTCCGAAGAGTATCAGGAATTGTTGTGTGCCATTGGAGATGCCATTAGAAAAACAGGTCGGTCATCTCCTGACACTAAAAGATTTTTCCCAAATTGTCTGAGTTGCAGCCAATGTAAACCTAGGTCAGGCTTTTCGAAATCAGATGTGTTTGGAGAGGGTTGAATGCCTGTCAGAATGGACTGGACTTACAGGGTGACATACAAGTCCAGGCAGAGTCAGCCAACCAACATCACTTGCAAGAATGAAGAAGCCTCAGGGAGTTAGATCAGCAGAAGAGAAGATCCTCATAAAAGAGGCAAAATTCTGTCTTGTGGACAATGGTAATACTTGGGAGAATTCCCAGAAAATGATTGCTTTCAGTGATTGTCTTCTTGGAGACTGATGTTGAGAAAGACTCTGAGGCTGCCTCCAGATGCGACAGGATGGAGAAGGACTGTCAATTAGCAATGTCTGCCTTTGGAGGCAGATGTATCAGTCACTCTCACATGTCTCCTCACTAAACTGGATTTTCATCTTCTCTGGTTCAGAGGGAAGTATCCTCAACTACAGCTAACATCTTCAAGCACACAGTGTGTCAAAACTATTCAGACAGCTTTTCTTACTCTTTATAAGAAATCAGTGAGGTAGGTACTATTATTATTTTCATTTGACTGTTAAGGAAACTATGGGACTAAGAGGTTAAGTAGCTTACCTAAGATATGGTGAGTAATTGGTACAGCCAGGACTTGAACCCTGGCTATCTGGCTCCAGTATCCAGGCTGTTCACCACCATACCTCCAAAGAGCAGCCTCACACCAGGGCCTTGAGCTTCCTGGGGCTTCAGGAGCTTTTCTCATCCATGACTGTACTAGTCTGTTTTCACGCTGCAGATAAAGACATACCTGCAACTGAGTAAGTTATAAAGAAAATGAGGTTAAATGCGCTCACAGTTCCTCATGGCTGGGGATGCCTCACAATCATGGGGGAAGGCAAGAGGCCCATCTTACATGGCAGCAGGGAAGAGGGGGAACCTGTGCAGGAAATTTCCCTTTATAAAACCATCAGATCTCATGAGACTTATTAACTATCATGAGAACAGCACAGGAAAGACCCACCCCATGGTTCACTTACCTCTCTCACCTGGTCTCTCCCACGACACGTAGCAATTGTGGGAGTTACAATTCAAGATGAGATTTGGGTGGGGACACAGCCAAACCATATCAATGTTTAAGACTCCATCTGTGTACAGGGGCTGGGAGGTTCACGTGGCAATTTATGTTCCTCTTGGTTTTAAGGACTCAATCTAGAATCATCACAAAATGTATTTATTATCCAAAACTGTAGTGCTTTTGAGAGCAAAATGGACTATCTTAATATTTAGACTAGGATTGCAAACATAAACCAGTTTTGTCCTGAGAAAGCTGGACTATGAAGTCATTATACTTAGGGTCAGTTAGTAAAGGAGACCTTAGCCTCCATGAAAGTGAAATGTTACTGGAATAAGCAACCTATTGAACATACACTTTACCCAGATGACTTAGCTTGAGATCTTTTAAAAGAGTAACATTACCACTTAAAGTATGTTCTTCATTAACTATGAAGCTGTTTCCCATATGGGTTTATCAGCATTGTAGGAAAGGCTTTCATGGAACCACACAATTCGTCTCTCCAGAAATGAATTCCGAAACATACATATGTGTCAAGCTTTCTGCTTGGTGAAGGTGTATTGACCTCTTCTTTTTTAGGGCATCCATTTATTTTTTCTTGCTGAGCTTTCTGTGTGCATTTTCATCTAGAGCTCTGTCTTTACTGATATGTTTGTTTTAGATTTGTGAGCTCCAAGCGGGCTGAGACTGCACGCTTTAAATGGGCTTTGCTGTGTTGGCACAGCACTTTGTAAATAAAGGCTTATAGTTCATTCAACAAACATCTAGTGATGGTTACTGTGTGTGAGGCAGTAAACACAGCACATGGAAGATATTCAAGGGTGTGGCAAAAAGGGTTTTCTATTTCCCGTAACTATATCAGCAGTAAGAAGTAACACTACTAATGTCTGCTGTTTACAGATCCCATCTTATCTGTCAGAAACCGTGCTCAGTGTTTAACATACATTCTCTCACTAAGTCTGTGCTATTGAGCAGCATTTCTCTATTTCCCTTGGAACAGTAGTTCTGGCAAACTGTTGGTGAATGCTGTGTGTGTCAGTGGTCCCCAACACCACCCTCCGATTTGGTGATTTGCTAGAAAGACTCAGGGACTCTACATCCAGTTGCATGTGCTGCTGAGGTTTCTTACAGTGAAACGATTCCAAGCAAAATCAGCATAAAGGCACATAGGCAGTGACCAAGAGAAACCAGGCAACAGCTTCCAAGTGGAGTCACACAGGACACACTTAACTCCCCGAGCAACAAATCATGACAATGAGTATAAAATGCTGTCTAACGAGGGACGCTCATTACAGACTTACTGCCCAGAGTTTTTACTGGGGGCTGGTCACATAGGCACCGTCTGCCTGATACGTACCAAATTCCTGACCCCCAGGAGGAAAACAGGTGTTCAGCAGAAGCCGTATCTATCTGTACAGGTTGAGCACATAGAGCCACTCTTATTAGAGAATGGTAGGAACCTTCCCAAAATCATGGTTCCCAGGTACCAATGAAGAGCCAAGCTTGCAGGCTAGCCTTTCTAGGGATAGCGGTCGCACGCTTGCTTTGTTGACTCTTTTCTGGATACTATGCCAAAAAAAAAAAAAAAAAAGAAAAAGAAAAAAGTTTCATAATCAAGTAATTTTGAAAACCTTAGCCAATGTTAAGCTGATTTCTTTACCTTTGGACTCTAATTTCCCAGACTTATCTGAGCAGGAGTGTCCCCTGCCATCCCTAACTACACATCTTAGAAGATTTTGCTTTCTGGAAGATAACTACAAGAAGTTCTGGTGGGGAAACGACATCAGTCCTCTTCAATGTAGCATCAAATGTGGAGAAAATCGATAGCAGGAAAGGACAGTTTAAAAATGTATGAATTATCTTTTCCTTTAGATTTCAGTATTGACAGCTAAGGGTTAAATTGAAATACTGTCTCAGACTTTGATCAGAGAAACTAAGGAAAGCAAGTGCTGAAGCTGCACTGGCCTCCTTTGAAAGGTAAAACCCGAGAACTCCATGTAGGATTAGAGTTAATACATGTGGTCTTTACACACCTATAATCAAGGGGTCATCTGTTAATTAAATAATTAGCTTTTTCATTTGAATTGTAAATTCAAATTGTTTCTCAATGCAGTAGACATTAACCAAGGTTAGAGCTTAAGCTTGGAAAGATAATTTGAATATGTTTTCAGCATGTTAAAAACCTAGTCAATTTTTATTTTTTTGAGACAGGGTCTCACTCTGTCACCCAGGCTGGAGTGAAATGGTGTGATCATGGCTCACTGTAGCCTAGACCTCCCGAGCTGCAAAGATCCTCCCACCTCAGTCTTCTGAGTAGCTGGGACTACAGACATGCACAACCATACCTAGCTTGTATGTTTTGTAGAGACAGGGTCTTTCCATGTAGCCCAGGCTGGTCTGGTCTTGAACTCCTGCACTCAAGCTATCCACCTACCTTGGCCTCCCAAAATGCTGGAATTGCAGGCATGAGCCACTGCACCTGGCCCAAATTCTTATTTCTTGTTTCACCAGGATGTCTTTTGTCCCAGCCAGAATTAATACTTACTTATTGTTACAATCAAGGTTTAGAATAGGGTTTTATTTAGTTATATATTTGGACTCGAATTTCTTTATTCTTCAAATGCATTAGTTTTGGAATCACCGATTAAAACCAGAAGCTGATTTCCACTAATATTTCCAAGGAGGAGCTTTAAAAATTTACATGTGGGAAATTTTATGCAAAAACTTGAAAAAGACATAGTATTTTTCTGTTAGCAAATTATAATTTTCCCCGTCAGAGGGGTCTATGATTATTTTCTTCCTTGGCTGCTCCTTCCATTTGCATTTGCAAACATCACATTCCTAATCTTCACCTCATCAGAAGCCTCATTTTGATTTTCTGCTTTGCTGACTTCTCTACTCCAGGAGATTCTGTAATTCTTAATCCTATCTTTGGCCTGGCACTCTTCCTCTTCTCTGTACTTTGCCATGGTTCATTTATCTCCATTTTATTCCTTCTAGAATGTATTTTTTTAAGACACAATTACCAATTCCTATTGGTTTGAACTATGAAATATTTCTTCTTTGGTTGGATCTTTAGTGTGGTTTTCTTCTGACTGCTGTGGTCATTCACTTGAACAGGTGAAACTAACGTTTGCCTTTGAGGCACCTGTATTTACTCTTCACCGGTGTTGCTGCCAGAAGCTCAAAGCTGGATCCAGTCACTTCCTTGCTGAAACCATTAATTCTTCTCTGTTGACTTCAAGATGTGTTCAGTTGGGATGCTGCCATCTGTTTCCTTCTTCAATTCTCGTTTCCCTTCTACTCCAGTCCTTGCAGGTGACAGCTTCTGTTCCTGACAAGCTAACATGCTCATCTTTTGCCTAATGCACCTCTCTGCCTTGGTGCCTTTGCATATCCATCTCTACTGAGGAACTGGGATGACCTCAGCATCCAGGGTAGACGCCTGGCATGAACCAGAAAGGATATCTCATTAGATCTGCAGGTGATGGTGAGAATGGATACAGGAATGTTTCAGTCAAGTATTTGCCTGTAGACAGGAGGACACTGTGGATTTTAGGATTGGAGATTGTTGTCACCTGTGGCATCCCAGGAAGGTGGAAAGAACCAGTTCACAGATCTAGTTTTGAGCAAAGGAAAGATAGGGTTTTAGAAGGTCAGTTAGTGTAAGCCCACTAGAAGGGGGTATGTGGGGTGGGGTTTAGGACAGGCTATGAGTACATGTTCTGCACCAGACGTAATTTACTTGGAGGCTTGGGGAGACTAAGCTTCCTGATGGGGAATTCAGTAGCTGAGTTGCGAAGGGCTGGAAATGTGAAAAGCAAGCTTAAGGACTTTGTACAAGCTTCAGTATAGCACATATTCCACTCCTGTGTCCTAATCCGGTTACTTTTCCTTCTGCTGCAGTCTGTATATTCCTGAAGATGAAGCCCCTGCTGTCACCATTTTTATTTTTTTAAAAAATTGACAGCGTCTGTTAAACATGCATGTGATTCAGAATTAGATATCACTCCCCACCCTCATGAAATCATCTTAAAATACTTGATTTATTATTTATTTTCCACTAGAATACTTCTGGATTTTTCATGAAACCTTGGGGAAAATGAGAAGTTACCACCTACATTATTTTAACTGTTTAGTCACAGGAATTGGCTTTCACCATCCTGGGGTCTACCCCACCTGTAATTAATTCTAAATGCTTTCAGTGGACAAACCAAATAATACTTCTATATTGAACCCAGAAACCAGAGAACCTAAACACATCCCCTGAATATCAGCTGGTGAGTCAGAGCACATAACAAAACATGCTTCCAAAGGATAGATGATTCTTCAAAGAGAGCTGCTGTTCTTTAAATGTCACCCATGTGTTAGAGCCTTTTGTTCTGCTCTGTTTCTGCACACTCCACTTCTGAAGTCCAGGAAGCACCAGGCTGTTGATGGAAAGAGTAGAAAGGGGAGAGTGAGAAGGCAAGATGAATCTGGAGCAGAAGATTCATGTTTTCTGATGTCTGAGGGTCCCTCCTGATCAGCGGGGTGCTAATGAGATCAGAGGCAGGGGATGTGAACACCATGAGAGCCTGCTGCCTTTCTTCCACTCACAGCCCCAGAATGCTCCCACCAGCTGGGACAGGGTAGGGGGAGAGTACCAAGGAGGGGATGAAAGAAGAGATCAGGAAGGAAGACAGTAATGTGCATGGGCTCTTGCATAGGTGAGAAAAAGAGAAACAGAGGCAGGGGGTACATAAAAATCCTGACCTCTCGCCATGTGCTTCAAAAGTGGGTCTATCTGTTGTTGTTTGCCACATTTCCTATGCTCTTGGGAGCTTATCAGAGACTTCACCCGGATCAGCAGCCCCAAGTCACCAGCAGGAAACCCTGTCATGTGCAGGTGCCATTGTACAACTGTAAGAATTACTTCCCAGGGTTAGTAACTTAAAATGAAAGTCAGGCTCAAGGGTCATCAGCTGGTTAGTAGATCAAGAAGATTTCTACAGTGTAGCATATCTCTTTTCTCTTGGCTTCTGTGATACTAACTTTCCTGATTCCTTTTCTATCTCTCAGAATACTTTTCCCCTAAAGGTTTGAACTTCTCTCCTTCATCAACTTCTCTCTTTCATGAACTTCTCTCCTAATCGTATCTGAGCCTTCTACAACTTCCTTCCCTATCTCACTATCTTCCCTTTCTCATTATGTTCCCTCACAATGGTAACCATGCTCATAGCTTCACCCATCAGTTTCTGCAGGGAATTGCTCATCTACCACAGAACTCCCTAGAATTTAGTGTAGAAAATTGTCCACATGAATCATCCTCAAATGAGATGCAACATGATCTTGCGTACCCAACGTGATCTCAGTGCGTACCCAAACTAGACTCAACACTTCTCTCATGCCCTTACTTTTAGCAAGGAAGTTACTACCATCTTTCACTCCTTGGGTGAATAACTTTCACTCAGTTTCTTGTCCTCAGGGACTGTCGTGTGTGTTACAGTGTCCTGTCTGACTCTGAGGAATGATTTTTAGTAGAGCACTACTGCTAACACACACATTCACCAACTTTTCTGTGCTGGGCCTTGATGTCCTTCTCCCTGAGCCCCTTTTCAGGTTATTGATATATGCCATACAGAGCCTGTTTCTCATGTTTACTGAACAGACTAAGGAGAGATCACTGTACCCTCTAACCCAGTGGTTGGTGTGCTTGAGCCAGCTCCAACCAGCTCTCGTGAGACAATTGTTAGAGCCCCTTTCTAGCTCTGCCTTCACTGTAGCTTGACATCAGCCATGGCAGGATTGTTTACACCATGGGAATGGGCAAACACTGTAAACCAAGGATTGTCTCACGTCTTCAGAGAGCTAGTGGTTAAGTTACAGCAGATAATTGCCCCACCACACACGTCACATCTTGTGCAGTCAGGAACGATGTTAACTTACTTTGCTTGAGGCACTCTGATAGAACTTCACTGATGTATCTCATTTAATCCCCATAACTACTTCACGAGAAAGATGCCATCATTCTCTCTGATTTACAGGTTAAGCAAATGGACAGAAGGGTAAGACCCAACACCATGTGTCTGAGAAGAGGCCCATGCCATCTAAGTAGATTTGTAGCACAAACGTGGCTGGGGGTGTTTTTCCCCGTATAGGGATGTGTCTGTCTCTAAGTCATGTCCATTCTAAGACAATGCTAATTGTGATGGATCAGACTTTGCACATGTTTCTTTCTTGGAACAGACAGGATTTGGAAGCTTCAATATTGGTATTAGAGATTATTCACAAAAAAAACTGTTCATAAGACAGGTTCACTGTTATATTTGGCTGACAACTTCTCTATACAAGATCCACATGTGTTAATTGAATAATATTTGAACTTTTAATTCTTTCTACAAACGTTTGACTGACAATCTCTCCAAAACAGCACGATTGGTAACCAACCAAGTAGTTGTTTCACTGCAATGGAAGTGTGCTAAAAGACAGTAGATCCCAAATTAATGAGTTATCCAAGACTTTTAGTTGCAAATTCTTTAGCCAAATGACCATACCCATGGATGTCAGAGCCAGAATAATTGTGAATTATTGCTGTGTTTAAAATGAAATAATTTTTGTCTAGATTAGATTTTTTTATAAACCTGAAGAAATATTCAGATTGCCACTATCAGAAAAAAAACTCATTGATCCAATGAGCATTCAAAAAGTAACTTTTCCTCGTTATTTTTTTATTCTTAATACAATAAATATTTAAAGACTACCTGCTTGATGCCAGATGGATGAAGAAGATAGGCAAGATCTCAGCTCTCACGGTTCACATTCTAGCTAGGGAAGACGGGATAAACAAAGTGCCAAATAAACCCAGAATTTCAGGGAGTGATGAGCCCTAGGAAGAAAAGGAAAGGAGATAGGGATAGCAGCAGTATGCAGTCAGAAGCGCTGCTGATACAGAGCTGGCGAGGAAGGTGTTTGAGCAGAGAAGCAAGCATTCCTAAGGAACCAACCATGCAGAGGTGTGTACTCAGACGCACTCAGTTGAGTCGACAGTTTGGAGACTCCAGCGACCTTGGAGTTATCAAGAAATAGATGGCCGTGGTGGCAGAAGTGAAGCAAGGGAGATGGGATTGATTAGTGAATAAATCCAAGAGAAAAGCAGGACCCAGATGATACAGAGTCTCAGAGATGATGAGTTGGAATTTATTCTAAGTGTACCCAGGAACCACTGGAGAATTCCAGCCAGGATGCAGACTTTCCTACCTGTGCTTAGGAGTCTAAGCTGTAGTCTTACTGTCTTCAAGTGTTATGAGACTGAGTTAAATTCTTTGTTACAAAACCCAGTAACATTGTTATGCTAACATGATGTATTGAACTATGTGGAAGTATTTATCTGTTTAAAAATTGGGGGAAGAGACTTTTAAAATAGGGTTTATAGTCTCTTTGATTTCGTAAAGGTTTTTTTCTGCCCGTCACCCCCAGCCAACCTTCTCTAATATATTCAGCCATGGCTGACTTTGGAGGATAATGAAGCAACAACCCAGGAGCTTCCTGGTGAAAATGGAACTGTTTCGCATCTTGATTGTATCCTAGTTGGGAAGTCATGTCGTAGATTTGTAAGATGTTCCCACTGGGGGATAATGGGTAAAGGGTACATAGGATCTCTCTGCACTACTTCTTACAACTGTGTGCGAATCAACAATTATCTCAACAATAGGAAGTGTAATGAAAAAAAAGCTTAATTGATATGAGTTTGTTACTAGGTATCAGCAATCATGTTGAGCATTTTATATGAATTATCACATTTAATCCTTGCAAGAAACTTGTGAGTTCTGGCGTGGCCCCATTTTACAGAGGAGGAAACTGAGGCTCTTAGCTATTAAGGGATTTGCACAGTTACCCAGCTGGTAAGTATGAGGCCAGAATGGTTCATCTCCAAATCTGAGATTCTCAAACTCACCCCTACAGGACTCCTGTCTTTTTTGTCCTCATTCTGGTGGGTCCAACCGGGAGGTGACTGAATCCTGAATGTCAGGAGGTAGCAGGGGGTGGGGCCAGTTCTGGAGAAGGCATGTCACCTGTCTCTGCTGCACGATGGTCTGTGGCCATTTGCACAGGTCTTTGTTGAAAGGCCAAGCCTCTGAGATCTGAACAGCTGCCCTAGGGAAGGCCCTGTTTTTCCACATTGCGAATCACAATCTGATGCCAGGTAAGGGGCTTTGCACCATCAGGCAACCTGCAAAGTCGCCTGGCAGAGGTAGCAGAGCTGGGTCCACCTAGAGGCAGGGGGGAGATTTTTCTGCACACAAAGGTGCCTTCCCCTCACCAAGCTGAGCTTTTAAAAAGGTTAATTTATAGCCCCTGAGGGAATACCTGTTTCTAATCCCTGCAAAGACCCTTATAGGTCAGCAGGGTCCTGTATTGACTGACCCCTGGGAAGCATTGGATTTTTAAGCTCTGACATTATTCCAGCTTTTACCTCTTTATATATATATATATATATATATATATATATATATATATATAAAATATTATAAATATATAATATATATAAAATATTATATATATAATTTTTTTAAGTTACTGTGCTAAGCATGCCTGGAAGCCTCTCCACCCCAAATGCATTTTTATTTTAGGATCTGAGTGGCATTTAAAAAATTCTCTTGATGTGTTTGCTACATCTTTAGGCAAGAATTTGTTAGGATGTTACAGTTAATATAATCATGGCCATAACTTCCTAATGAAAGCAAATGGGGAAAATAAGATTTTATTAACAAAGCATGATCGTCTTAAAACTATTATATTTTCCTTGTGCTTATAGAAAACATTTTAGGAGCACACCCGTTCTTAATGTGAATTCCATTATCTTTCCTTGTGCTAAGAATGGAAGAGGACTTGGGCTGAGCCAAGTCACATGTTACAAGCAGTTGTGTGATGTCACCAAGTGCTGGCCATTGCTGTCTCAGCTACAGTGGGAAGCTCAGCACATGGGTTGAGGCCCAAACTGGGATGACAGTGATTACCTTCTTAGGAGATACTTGGTAATAGCTGGAGATGTTTTTGACTGTCATGACTGGGGAGGGGTGCAACTAACCCTAATGTGTAGTAATGCTGCTCAATATCCTACAATTCACAGGACAGCCTGCTCCCCACCCCAGTAAGGAATTACCTAGCCCAAAAAATCCATACCGTCAGTGGTAAGAGTACGGAGTTAGCATGATGAATGGGACTGCTGAGTCAGAGCAACTTGTTTTCAAATGCCACCCCTGTCCTTGGATAGTTGACCTTAATTAACTTGCTGAACCTCTGTGTCCTCTCTTCTCAAGTGGGTCCGATCATTATACCTAGCTCATAAGGTACTAAGAGAATGGACACAGAATGGAGGTAGTGCATGCCAAGCCCTTAGCACAGCACCTGGCACAGAGTAAGTACTCAGTAAAGACTGGAAATTGTAACTCTTACTAAGCTGGTGGTGGTGGTTGTCCTCAAAGTAAAATAATAAGGCAGAGACTTCAAATTGAGCTTCTTTTTAAAAGTAGCGTTTTTTGGTATCAAAGTCCTCCAAGCTGGATTTATTTTTCTGTATTATGATTCTGTAAAAGGCTTCCTATACGACTGTGGTTTGTTGTGGGTGGGACTCCCTCTCGGGTGCTGTAAGGCAGGGTTCCTGACATTAGTTGCACATGCAATGGATTCAACACATTAAACCTCAGGGTGTTGCATGAGTGTGACCCTAGAAAGTCACCTCAGCTGCCTTGGTTTCTTAATAATCGGTCATCTTGGTCAAAGTAAGAAGCAGCATGTGTCCAAGGCAAGATCTGTGTGGTCATGTTAAGAAAACCAGATATATTTGCCACAAGATACCTGTGCCTTCTGCCATGAAGCAGGTCTGAGAACGTGAAAGCTGGCTCAGCTGAGGGAGTTGGTGAGCTGTCAACCTCAGGGGCTGCTCAGCCATTTGTGGGGCTTTGCAAGCCACGTCGCCCTCCAGGTGTCATTTTGTTATGGGTTGACAGAGCAGGTTACTGCCCTTCTCCAAATACTCTTAAAATCATGTGAGTTAATACACGGGACACGCTTAGACAGGGGCTGGCACTGTTCTCAGTGTTCTGTTAGCTATTATTATCATTATTTTCACATAGATTTGCCACCATGTACACACAACTGCCTGTGGACATGTGCAGGCACATCCATGTACTATATTAGTACAATTAGGAAAGTAGGGGCATTCAGTACTTTAATAGGTATACACATGAACATACACATATCTACATAGGACATACAGATAACAGTGGGATTTAATGCTCCCAAACCCTTGCATTAATAGCATTCTGCCCAGAGTTAATCTTGGATAGAAAGCCAGCACACTGAAGCCAAGAGAATGCCTTGCTCATGGCTCTGGCTGGTATTCCTGAGAGGACAAGACACCACAGTGTTCCTCTGACCCAAGAAAGATAACACTCTGAAGTGTGGGAGCAAACAACCACCCTGGAGTTGGGGGCTTCAATCCAGTCATCAAGTGGTTATGAGTCCTGGGACCCTGTGCATATCAGCCTCCCCATTGGGGAACGGGAACCACAGCAAAGTCATGGGTTTGCTGTATGATGCATAAGAAAGGATGTAGCTCACTGCCTGGCATCCTGATGGTTACTTAAAACGAGATTCAGGGCTCATGGTACCAAGGTCCTCTTGGAAGCCTCATGTACAGAATGTCTTCGGACCTAAGACTCAGGAAACTCTTTGAGAAGGTTTTGTGTGTTCTCCCTCACCACCATCAGTATGAGCAAAATGGATTGTTCACTGGCCACATTTCTCCTTTTTGCTTCAGCCAACAAGACACAGAGGATCAAATGTGTGGTTCAACCATAACGACTCTATGGAGGCGATCCCCTGTGGCCACCATGCCATCTCCATCTCTTCCTGCTTTTCTTTTTTCCTCTGATCCTTGCTTTTATCTACTTGTGCTTCTGCCTTATTGTGCTTAGTTGTGCAAGCCACCTCAAATCCAGTATGGATTGATGTGGGGTATAAATAATTTTTTAAAAACTTGAACCTTGAATCTGGTCAATAATTCTCCAAAATTTTGCTTAGCTTTACTGTGCTGCTTCCAATGTGAGACTCCCAGCTTTGCCTGTTGGCTGACTGCAACCATAAAGATAACTGATTCCTGTACCAACTCTAATAAGATCAATTAAATTCCTTGTAAAAATGTCCCTAGTAGGGGAAATGCTAGATTAGATGCTAAAACTCATCTGTCCAAAAACAAAAGACTAGCTCTTGCTAGGATTTATTTTTTTTCAGCTGATCAGTGCTCCTCATGCATTTTGAAGCTTCTTTGCCCAAGGTGTCTGTGACAGATGGCTCATGAAGCAGCAGGAATGCACAAAGCCTCTGCTATTATTTTTAATAAAAAAAAAAAACAACCACCAACTGTAAAAGAAATTGACTATTGAAAAGGCTGAGAATTCAGTCCTTGAAACTAAATGTGCCGAGTCTGGGCACATTATGACTTTCCCAGCATGGACTATGTGCCCAAGATGGTCGGCTTG
>CAUYLG010043806.1:0-66223 GCA_963573385.1 Cacajao melanocephalus
GTAGAACAAGAATCCTGTTCTCTCTCCCTCTTTTTCTTCCTCTTTCTTTCTCTCATACATTCTTTTTCTTTCTTTCTTTCACTCTCACTTTCTTTCCTCTCTTTTTCTTTCTTTCAAAAAATAAAAAAAATAAAAAAAATAAAAAAAAAATGAAAAGAAAGAAACCCAGCCGGGCTCAGTGGCTCACACCTATAATCCAAGCACTTTGGGAGGCTGAGGCAGGTGAATCATGAGGTCAATAGATCAAGACCATCCTGGCCAACACTGTGAAACCGTATCTCTACTAAAAATACAAAAATTAGCCAGGCGTGGTGGCACATGCCTGTAGTCCCAGCTACTCAGGAGGCTGAGGCAGGGGAATCGCTTGAACCCAGGAGGCAGAGGTTGTGGTGAGCCGAGACCGTGCCATTGCACTCCAGCCTAGGCAACAAGAGCAAAACTCCAGCTCAAAAAAGAAACACATAAAACAAACTTGTAATGAGACTAAACAAGGAAAGGAAAAGTCATCATCCCTCACAACTGTCTGAATACTATCTTGTAGGCATCTGGAGAAGCTATAAAGCCACAGTGTTACTGTATAATGCAGCTTACTGGAGTGTAAATTTTGCTAATATTTTGCAGCGAAGTGTTTATAAACATGCATGAATCCTACATCACTTGGTAGCACAATGAGGTGACTATAGTTAACAACAATTACTGTATATTTCAAAATAACTAGAGGAATGGAATTAGAATGTTTTTAACATAAAGAAATGATAAATATTTGAAGTGATGGATACCTCAACTACCCTGATTTGACCATTTCATACTGCATGCTTATATTAAAGTATCACATGTACCCTCAAAATATGTACAAGTATTATGTATTCATAAAAATTAAAAACAAAAAGATAACCAGGATAAAAGCTTAAGTTAGTCTATATGTATTTTTTTCAACAATAATAAAATTTCATTTGAAATGTAGAGAATATAAAGTTTTCTAACTCTACCTGTAAACAATTTTTTCTTGAGATTTGAGGGTAGGGAACCGGTGTCTCCTCTTAACAGGATATTCTACTATAATAGGTAAAACTTGGAAGATGTTAACTAATATGCTTATCTCTCTTAAAAAAAAAAATGGAGGTATTGTCAGACATCTTTCCAGGGTAAACTGCTACCCAAAAGCAGTTTGTTTTGTCTAAAAAACAAATTATATTCTATTTGTGAGCCCCACAATTGACAGAAAACAAAATGACTATATTATATCCTTCAGATAAATTACAGTTTACTTACCAAGTACTGAAATACAATGAGAAAGAGCTGGTTAATGTAACAAAAGAGAAATGAAATCACTCAACTGTTCTCTCTCAAACCATAACTTGTTAAAAATTTGAAATAATTCTCACAATAAAGGAATTAAAGGAGCAAATTATATGCTAGGTAGTTTCCAAATATTTTTCAGAAAGCAAAGCCAAAAAATTCAAAACTTCACTACAAGCAATTATCTTTATCTCTTGTAGTTCTTATTTTCCATTTGTATGCATTTATTTTCCAAAGTTTCCCTTCAAATGGTGCCGCCAGTATTTAAAGGAAAGATACACGATTTTCCCTTCTGAATCCTAAGAAGGCAAACGGTGCAAATAAGGATGTAGGTTTTTATAACTTAAGAAATGGCCTCTGTTCTCAGAAACTATTTTAATTCTTATTCTTTCTTCTTTTCCTTTTTTTTTTTTTGAGACAGCATCTTGCTCTGTCACCCAGGCTGGAGTACATACGTATGATCTCAGCTCACTGCAACCTCTGCCTCCGAGGTTCAAGCGATTCTCTTGCCTCAGCTTCTCGAGTAACTGGGACTACAGGTATGTGCCACTATGCCCAACTAATTTTTATATTTTTAGTAGAGATGGGTTTTGCCATGTTGGCCAGGTTGGACCGGAACTCCTGACCTCAGGTGATCCACCCACCTTGGCCTCCCACAGTGGTAGGATTACAGGCGTGAGCCACCACGCCCAGCCCTTAATCAGTTTTTACAGGTTCTAGATAATTCTGAATTAAATTCCTGGTTGCTCTGCAGGCACAACTCTCATCGGTAAATAGGTGACTTTCAAATATTTAGAATTGTAACTTACAAAGTATACTATTTACAAATGTAATTTGGAGTTATGCTTACTAAGTTGACTAAAAGAACAGACTGACAAAAAAATATTATAGCAAAAATATCAACGATGTTACAATGTGAAACATCTAGAAAATCACATCTAGAAATAACTATACCACTCACCACACTGGCAATATATAGGCCCTAAAATATTATTATTGCTAAAATTATTATTTAATAAATGATAGTTTTAAGAAACACAACTTAGAAGTTAATGGCAATACTATAAGAAAACCCAAAATCTTTGATATTAATATTGATTTTGTCTTAAGATAATTTCTGAGTTGTACAGTAGACTAAATAGGGAAGTTTCTATAGACTGACTTGTCTGAATAAGCTGTTCCAATTATTTCATTAATAATTTCTTCAAGCTCAAACTGAGCAGTCTTGACGTTGCAAATGAAAAAGAACAGAGAATAACTAAGGTACAGATGGAATAAACCTTACCCAAAATGCTGAGAACCAGAAGTGGTTCTGAGGGGATTTCGGAATATCTGCATTTTCCTTACCGGTTGGGCGACCCTAATCCAAATATCCAAAATCTGAAATGCTCCAACAAGCATTTCCTTTGAGGGTCTGGTTGGCACTCAAAATGTTTCAAATTTTGTAGCATTTTGGATTTCAATTTCCAGATTAGAGATAGTCAACCTGTATATTTTCAAATTTCTTATGAATCATTTCACTTTCCTGGACTTGTGACAAGTGTGGTATATGTTAAGTTGTAAATCATTTTGCTTCTCTTTGTTCTCCATCCTCCCTAGAGCTTAAGCACAGATTTGAAGCAACCATCATAACCAAAAACATTATGAGATATGAACAGATCTCAGGAATTACCCATGACTTGAAAGCAGTGACAATACCTTCACAATCTCATTCTATGTTCTTTTTCAAAAATATCTGATGAAAGAATCAATTATATTAAGTAAACAACTGCTGATCAAAGAAGTAAAAACTTATTTTACCAACAAATTAAGATAAATTTAGGAATCACAAGCAACTATTTTCTGAATCTTTCCTTCAACTGCAAAATAAACAATAATTTGCTTGAAATTTTTTTTTACTTCACTTGAAAGACTAGTTTGAAACATTTGGTGCTTTTGGAGAATTGTTTCAAAGTATAAAACATCATATAAATAATGAGAAAAAATGAAAAATGCCTTAAAGGAATAATGAGCTCATTACATTAAAATAACAGTAGAAAATGGGACGGGCCCAGTGGCTCACACCTGTAATCCCAGCACTTTGGGAGGCCAAGGCAGATGGATCACAAGGTCAAGAGATGGAGACCATCCTTGTCAACATAGTGAAACCTCGTCTCTACTAAAATACAAAAATTAGCTGGATGTGGTGGCACACGCCTGTAGTCCCAGCTACTCCGGAGGCTGAGGCAGGAGAATTGCTTGAACCCGGGAGGCGAAGGTTGCAGTGAGCCCAGGTTGCACCACTGCACTCCAGCCTAGCGCCTGCCAACAGAGCAAGACTCTGTCTCAATAAACAAACAAACAAACAAACAAAACAGTAGGAAAAAAACAAACAAACAAGAAAACCAAATATCTTTATAACAAAACTATCTACCTAACCCAAAAAACAAACTGTAAGTCTCTCACAGTGACGTCTTTATTTCAGGCAAAAAAGAATTTATGTAGTTATTTGAATTTTATTGTACTGTAATAGAATTTGATCTCATAAATAAAGTCTCCTTTTCTATCAAGGCTATTCTATATCCTAAGAGCCCCATAAACTGATTTGCTATTTAATTTTAAAATTATAAATAATGATTTCACAAGACTTTCATTCAACTACAAATCTTAATATTTTATCTTTTTGCTACTGGTGTAGAAACAAGTATCATATATATCAGTATATACACATGAAATATATGTTTATATAAATACATGCTTTATATATGTTTATATACTTATATACTTTATAAATATATACTTTTATACTTACATATAGAAAGTATATATATATACACACACATATATTGTGATAGAAAGATTTCTATCACAAAGTATTTAGTATTTGTTCTGGACAATTTCTCTGAAGTATTTAAATTATGTTTAGGTTTCCTTTGGAGAAAAAACATTTCTAGCCTGAATTAAGTGGCTACTGATTCAAAGGCTAGTATAAGCACACCTAACTCTATTATTTAATCTGGTAGATGAAAGAGCTTACAAGGGAAAAGAACTAAAATAAATAGTAAAAATGTAAGAAAATTTGAGAAGTATGGAAGGTGCTAAAAGTGACAGACACAGAAGCACCTGGAAACTAGAGGCTATAAAACAGTTAACTCCCAGAACAAGCAGAAATAGAGGCCAGGTGCCAGAGAAGAAGGAGACTCAACATGCATAAGAAGAAGAGCACACTCCTGCAGTTAAATACTGATCAGAAATACTAAATAGGAAGGCTGTACCTTTTACTTGTGTGTCTTTCATAGAAAGAAGCCCTCAATAAAAAAGTATGAACTAATTGTGCTCCAAATGTCTATGAGCTAGTTTCAGGAAGGAAACTCCCCTGGAGCCAGTATTAGAAACAAAAAGGCTCCAATTCCCATAGGAATTGTCTCATATAAAATAAAGCATAAAGCAATTAATTTACACCCCAACTTCAAACATTAAAACATTTAAAAACAACAAAGTGATGCTTTTCTGCAATGCACACTAGACTTCCACTGAACACTCTTTCTTCCCACGTATAATCAATGTTTTTCTAAAGTTACAAAAATTACTGGTTCTATTTCAAATTTATACAAGAACAAAGCAGACAACAAAGGGCACCCAAAGTATTTACCTAAAGAAAAAAAATTTTAAACTCCACAACAGTTTTTTATTCTTAGGGAAAAAATGACCTTCCTTTTATTAACTATATGCACTAATTCTCATCACAAATGTGTACTAATTATGGGATCAAGGTATCAGTCACAACTGTTCATCAAATCAGCAGTGAAACTGGAAGGATCTTTAGACTGGATGTGACCAGAAGAGCTAAGTTTGGAAAATCTGAAATGGAAATAAAAAAGAAACTAAGTGTATTCTCTATGAAAGGTCTTTTGGTCAAGGTGCAGAACACGGCAGACTTTGTTCTTTGGTGGCAACAAGGTGTGGGTTGTATGTGCACACAGAATAAGCAGGTTAGAGCTTCCTGGCTCCAGCAGCTCTAGGGAGCTGAATGAATGGGACAACAGGTAAAGCGGGTATGAGGCTGCACTAGTTTTTTAAGGATAGGGTACAGTTGGCTCTTACGATCAGAAACGCAAACTTTAGAGTAACAATTTCAAAGCTGTTTGCATTTACTAAATATATTAAAGTATTTTGTTTTTCTTGGTAATTAGCCATGTTGCTCTTTCATATGTCACGCTGAATCAGGTGTGCTATGCAGAAACAGGCTATGCATTTGGGCCACAGGCAGACTGGGGTTTTAGAAGGAGCCTGTAATAATAACAGCAACGGAAATCAAGGTAAACAACAACTTTTGAAAATGTGAGGGCAAGAAGACAGAAAATATGAGGTTCAATGTACAACCATGTCCCCACATATGTGGAGAGATCTTCTGGATCAAATGTTTATTTTTGTTTTGTTTTTTCAAAACACTTTCCCAACAATCCTCACTTTCATAGCATGGTAGAATCAAAGCACTGAAGAAATACTAAGTAAAATCACCTCAATTCGCATGCTGGAGATTAATTTAACAGAGATATTGATATAGTTGGAGGGGTCTAAAATGGAGATTTCCATAATACATAGTTTAAATAACTTTTAAAGACTCACCTGTAGGCTTAACTGAATAAAACCCAATGGCCTCTCCTTTCTTCCACAGAATCTTAGCATAATCAGTACTGCTATGACACAGGAATGGGATCTCATTTCTCTCCATTTCCTGTTTTCTATAAATAATTCGATTCAGAACATACAGAACCACTCTCTCCCCAAGAGTGCTCACCTACAAAGAGAGTCAAACACCAGGCACAGCAGTTATAATATACATCAATCAGAAGATGCTATTTACCTTGTTCCCTGCTCCCATATCTCATACTGGCATTCAAAGCACTTCAAATACATTTAAAACAATTTGCAAAACATTTTATTACCACAGAGATGAGACTAATCATTCACACAGATTACAATCCATTTCCACAGACACTTAATACGCATAGAATACTGCCTTTCAACAAAATTCTAAACCGGACAAGACAGGTTCCCAATGTACCAATCCCCAGCATCTCTTTCAACACTCGCCATCTTCTTTCTGCTTCCAGCTGCCCAGATCCAGGGTCTCACCAACGCTAATCACAGCCCTCACTATAGTAAACTACTTCAACTGTTTTTCAGTCTCCATATTAAAAAAAAAAACAAAAACTTAGTGTTATCCCCTGAACACTTTAAGAACAATTACATCATTTGGTGAGGGAGCCATAATTATGTTCTTGGGAAAGAAATGTGTCTCATCTTTTCCTGGTAAAATGTTCATTTAACAGCCCTATCTTTGCTGTCAACAAAGACAGGGACACCAAAACACACTTGGGGCAATAATAGAAGAGCAACAGAGCCTCACTTCCTACACACAGGGCTACATGGTCACAGGGACCCCACCAACACTCAGAACGTTCTGATATCAAATGGTGAGGTTTTCATCATACACAGGCCAGGTGGGGTGGCTCATGCCTGTAATCCCAGCACTTTAGGAGGCCAAGGTAGGTGAACTGCTTGAGCTCAGGAGTTTGAGACCAGCCTGGGCAACATGGCAAAACCCCACCTCTACACAAAATACAAAAATTAGCCAGGTGTGGTCATGCACACCTGTAGTCCCAGTTCTCAGGAGGCTCAAGTAGGAAGATCAATTGAGCTCAAGAGGGTCAGGCTGCAGTGAGCTGTGATTGCGCCACTACACTCCAGCCTGGGTGACAGAGTAAGACTGTGTCTCAAAAAAAAAAATCTGTACATAAGCCTATTTTCTCCCACATCTCTTAAAGAACAACAAGTTCAGCCTCTAATTAGTTTAGTGGATAGAGAAAAGATTGACCATATATATACACTACTCTTAAAAATACCTCTGGCAGGGTATCTCACATACCAAACACAGGAAATAACAGCTGACTAGCAATAGCTTCCAAGGCAACCCATTCCTTCCTTGCATGGTTCTTCTAACAATTCTCCCTTATTCAGAGCTGAAATCTACTTCTCAAAGACTGTATTCTGATATTCTGCAGCCATATAGCCTATAAAGACAGCCACGATGTTTCCCTAAATTTCAAACCAAAGTTAAAAATGGGAATAAAGGAAAAGGCTAATTTAACATAATTTGGGGTACTCTTGTCATTTTAGTTCTCTCTCTTGAAACTGCTCCAGATTCATAACATCTCTCTTTATGTTTGGGATATGGACATCATGAAGATATTTTGAATATACTGCTGAGACAATGGCGCTTTTCTATATAAACTTAAGGTTTGTATTAGTTTTTTTGCTTACCTGGATTTTACTGTGAATTAACTAAAGCCTAATACTTTTTCATATGTACTGTTGTTTCAGTTCAGTGTTCATGGTATATAGTTAATTTTTTGAACCTATAGGTATTACATTTCTCCCTATTTATTATGTTAGAGCTTTCTCTTTGTTTCTTAATTCTGCCCTTCACAGATTAGCTCCTCCATTCAGCACTGTGACATGTAGAATTGATAAGCATCCCATCTATGTCTTCCCCTAAGTCACTGAAAAAATAAAGGACACAGAAGGACAAAGTTTTGCAGCATGCTCTTGAGGGCCTCCCTTCCACATAATTGAGCATCAGGTTCCAGGTACAGAGAGGTTTATAAAAATAAAGTCACTTGCTCAGAGTCATGTGTTTGTTAAGTACAAAAATGGTTACTCCCTCCTGTAACTTTACCAACCAATTTTTTCTTATCAGCCAGGATTTGACTGGAATAGAAGTCCCCCTTCACTGATTTCTCAAATTAAGTGGGAATATAGGCCAGGTGTGGTGGTTCACACCTGTAATCCCAGTACTGTGGAAGGCCAATAAAGGTGGATCACTTGAGGTCAGGAGTTTGAGACCAGCCTGGCCAACATGGTGAAACCCTGTCTCTACTAAAAATACAAAAATTAGCTGGGCAAGGTGGCACACACCTATAGTCCTAGCTACTCGGGAGGCTGAGGCACGAGAATCACTTGAAGCTGGGAGGTGGAGATTGCAGTGAGCTGAGATCACGTCACTGCACTCCAGCCTGGGCGACAGTGAGATTGTGTCAACAAAAAAAAAAAAAAAAAGGAGGGAAGGTTGTCCCCAAGGTAACTAAGGCTGAAGCAGTCCAAACAGTTATGGTTTTATTTTTGGTTGTGATTCTTCCTCTTTTCCCAAGCCCTATCTGGAGGTTTCATAGTCTCTTCACTTGAATAGGAAAAGCTACAATATATCATCATAGTAAGATTTTCCCTTCTCCATCCTTTAGCCTTTATACCTATCACGTGCCAAACCTCTGTCATGTTAAAACACATCGGAACGTTTATTTTCTTAACGTACATACTTCCTTTCATTATCAGAACTGTTCCTGAGAACAAGTTATGCTTCTTTATTGCTATCTACTCTTCCAATGTTACAGCTTTATACAGGGATTTAATTCTCCCCTCCCCTTCAGTTTTTGTTCAAAGTTTCTTATCAGATTGGCTGATAACCAGGTATACACATTCTCCTAGCCTTCAGCAGATAGGCCTATCACTCCGAGAATCTTAAGGCACATTGAAGAATTAATGCAATATCCAAAAGTTACTAATACTTTATAATACTAAGTATATTATTCTCATATCCTCCCATCTCTTTCAAAGTTCCCAACTCAAAACGAAGAAATAAATACACCCTAATAGCCTGCAACTTTCTCACTTTCCTATCCTGGACTTCAAACTTTTTTTTCCTGCTGCTGCTGCCCCTTTAAGCAAGCATCAAGTTTTGCTTTTCTGTGAATTGGACAAGGGATCAAAGTTTCTTGATATGCTTTCCTTGTTACTTATGATTGGTTCAACTGCCCACAAAAAAATGAACAATAGCTGGCACCTTGCTACTGAAAATTTTTTTCAGACTTGGCCTGTAAAAGTTTTTACAGACTTGGCCTATTCGAGAAGCATTCTAAAGGAAGAATACCAAGATACATATATATTTCTGTTAAATTCATTCTACTGTTGGCCAGGCGCAGTGGTTCACAACTGTAATCCCGACACTGGGAGGCTGAGGCTGGCGGGTCACCTGAGGTTGGGAGTTCCAGACAAGCCTGACCAACATGGAGAAACCCTGTCTCTACTAAACAAACAAAATTAGCCAGGCGTGGTAGCACATGCTACTCAGGAGGCTGAGGCAGCAGAATTGCTTGAACCCAGGAGGCGGAGGTTGCAGTGAGCCAACATCACGCCACTGCACTCCAGCCTGGGCAACAAGAGCGAAACGCTGTCTCAAAAAAAAAAATCTGGCCAGGCACGGTGGCTCACGCCTGTAATCCCAGCACTTTGGGAGGTCACAGCAGGTGGATCACCTCGAGTTCGAGACCAGCCTGGTCAACATGGCAAAACCCCATCTTTACTAAAAATACAAGAATTAGCTGAAACCCGTCTCTACTAAAAATACAAAAATTAGCTAGGCATGGTGGCGCGTGCCTGTAATCCCAGCTACTAGAGGGGCTGAGGCAGCAGGATCACTTGAATTTAGGAGGCGGAAGTTGCAATGAGCCGAGATCATGCCACTGCACTCCAGCCTGGGCAACAGAGCGAGACTCCGTCTCAAAAAAAAAAATTCATTCTCTTCAGCAAGGGTCTCATCTCTTCCTTTTAGGATTGATTAACAAGGAACACTACACTTAGTTAATGAATAGTACTGCTTCTCCAAAAACTCAGTATTCTTGCTAAGTAAGCAAAGTTGATTGCACTTCTACCAAGTCAGCTTCATATTTCTCCAACATTATTGTAAATCTCGCTCTTCCAGTCACCAAAGATCTCATCATTTTTTTATTATGCTCTGCCTCCTCAAGTATGTCACATCTTGGTTCCTATGGATTTTCCACATCTTATCCTATTTATCCTCCAATAACTAGAGCACCAGAGATCCCTCTTAAACTCTTTCATCTCTAACATGAAAACCAGCTTCCTTCCCGCAACACTCTGCAGTTGGCTGGCTTCTACCATAACCCTGCAGAGGCTTGAAGCTTGCTCTCTCCTGAACCTGGTCATTCCACTGTTAGGAACACTGTATAGACCACCTAAGAAGGCCCTACTAATAAACAAGTTTCCTGGTCAGTCTCTCTTAGAGACAGAAGCTAAGCAATCACACTAAGCAAACTACCTTTTCTTCTATCAAATAAGAAAATCAGAAGCTAAAGTAGATAAAGGTAGCCAAAGCTCAACTAACCCATAGGTATTCATTCTTCCTCACTCAATCTCAGATACTTTTAGAATCACATAAAAATAGACGAAGCCCAACCTGAACATTGGCTTCATCATAAGTGAAAACTCTAGGGTTTAATATAATCTAATTATTTTTAAATGGGGAAGAGGTCTATGACTTCAAAACCTATCACTGTTTATAGGAAACACTGTGAAATGGCCTAAAAGAAACACTCAAAATTAGAGGATCTTGTTACCTGCTTAAGCCCCTCTCTTGAAGGAACAGATGTTTTCACAATATCATCCATAGCCCACCACTGATCAGCAAGGTAAAGTGCCACAGCTAAAACAGAATAAATAATCATTAACACTTAAGTTTTAAGGTACAATTTTAGATTTAATAAGGCCACATTGTATTATAAAATATCTGTATATTTTATATTTCAGAGTATCCATATAAACCTTTATCAAACAGTAATATTGTACTTTGTAACCTCATTTATACCATTTTTATTTTATTTTACTGATATGCTTTGGCTATGTCCCCACCCAAATCTCATCTAGAATTATAATCCCCATAATTCCTACATGTCAAGGGAGGGACCCAGTGCCATTTTCAAGGGAATTCTCATGAGATCTATGGTTTTATAATGTTTGACTGTTCCTCCTTCACACATGCACAAACATTCTCTCTTGCCTGCCACCATGTAAGACGTGCCTGCCTCCCCTTCTGCCATGACTGTAAGTTTCCTGTGGCCTCCCCAAACATGCGGAACTGTGAGTCAATTTTTTATTTGTGTTTTTTTGGAGACGGAGTTTCACTCTTGCTGTCCAGGCTGGAGTGCAATGGTGTGATCTTGGCTCACTACAACCTCTACCTCCTGGGTTCAAGCAATCCTCGTGCCTCAGCCTCCCAAGTGGCTGGGATTACAGGCATGCACTACCATGCCCGGCTAATTCTGTATTTTTAGTAGAGACAGGGTTTCATCATGTTGGTCAGGCTGGTGTCTAACTTCTGGCCTCAGGTGATCCACCTGCCTAAACCTCCTAAAGTGCTGTGATTACAGGCATGAGCCACCACGCCTGGCTCTGTGAGTCAATGAAACGTCTTTTCTTTATAAATTACCCAGTCTCAAGAAGTTCTTTATAAGAGTGTTTACATTTATCCATCAAACATTCATCCATCAAACATTTAACCATAAGCAATTAAGAATTACATTTTCCTAAAATTACAATTTGAAACACATTTTTTAAAAAGCAAATTCCTTCATGTAGCTACCTTTTTAACATACTTCTAACAGTTTGGAGAAAAATTCCTTAATTTATAAAAATTAAGCAAAAAGAGACCTGTCAGTGAATCCTCAGGTGAAAAGAGAGCAAGAATTTTCTGGGTCTGATCTCCACCATAAAGAGGTACAAAGCCTACATTTGACAGGCTAATAGGAATCTAAAATGACAAATGAATAAAGATTAGTGAACAGTCTGTTAAGAAAATACATTTTAAAAATCTTTTATCAAAGCAGTAAACTTTTCCTACATTAATTTTAATTATATAACTTTATTTTATAGGAGACATTTCTAGTCTCCAAAAAAAGAGTATAAATCAGATAGACTTCCCTTTTGAAATAATTTTGTTTTGGGGAAAATATGAAAATTTGTTTCAATAAATATTACTATGTTCTAGCCACACATCTGAATAAAAACCAAAGCTACAATATGGCCCATAAAGTCATTTTAAAAAACAACTATAATTTATCATCTGTTATTCAGACTACTGAGGAAGACATATTCCATTTTCTAGTTTTAAAGAAAAAAAAAAAAAAAAAGGAGTCAAGTAAATTAATTTTTCCGGGAAGATACATGCTACTAATATCCTTTAACATTTTTTTGCCTTCATTTAATCCAACACTTATTCCCTATTTAGAGATAACAATTCAGAGAATTATAAAAATATTGGTGCTGGGGAAGACTTTAAAAAATTCTTTAAGTCATTTCCAGAAGAAAACTCCGAGGCCTAGAGAGGTTAAGGAATTTGTCCACTACAGTTCACAATGAAACTCTAATAATTCCAAGTCTGGTGATCTTTCTATCACAAAATATTATGATTTACTGGTTAGAAAATTTGATGTTATTTTTTTAGAAAAAGGAAGAAAAGATTCATGGCACAAAAAATCTATAATTTAGTTTTACTGATTTTTTAACTAAAAGATTTTCTAAATTCACAAATTCCAAGTCTAAAGTATATCTGAAGTAGCTCAAATATAGTAAACACTCTTAGCAAAATTGGTGAACTTCTCACATATAATTTTAAAGACATAAAGACAAACAGCAATAACCTGTGGACTTTTGTCTTTTTAAAAACTGATCAACTAATATTTACCCATTTTACTGAATAGATTTCTGTAGATTACAAAAATGAATGGTTAACATTTAAAGTAATTTTTTTAAAAAGGGTATTTATTTCGTGTATAAATTGGACTGAAAAGATTGATGACAATCACTGCAGAGCACCTTACCGTAATATTGAGAAGAGAAAAACACTCTGGATTTTCAGGGTCCCCACACCTTAAATCTGACATGTAATCTTCAGCAGAATTTTCCAATTCCTCATGGCTGCAATTTTCCAGCATATCCACAGGGAATGCCATCTTCTTTAACAAACAACATGGAATAACACGATTCAGAATATGAAATGCCATCTTCCTTTACTCAGAGAAAATAAATTTTACTACAATGTTCCATATTTATTGTAACAAGGTTTGTCTGTTTCACTATGCCCGCAGACTACAACTTGAACCTACTGATTTAACCACGTATGTCAAAAAGAAAACTTTCAAACATTATTCATTTATATTAAAAATAGGCAATGAAATAGATACTTCATTAAATGATAATAAATATGGTCACACAGGTATTAAGACATATTTATATGTACATACACACAAACAAATATACTCTCATAAACCACTCAACATAAAAGTCACTGTAAAAGAACACAAGCGAACTTTTTGGAACAACAAAAATGTTCTACATTTGGATTGTGATGATGGCTGCACAACCCGATAAATTTCAAAAAAAAAAAAAAAAAAACCCCACCATATAAATTTACTTTAAAAAACAAAATCACTGCAGCCACAGTGGCTCATACTTGTAATCCCAGTACTTTGGGAGACCAAGGCAGGTGGATCACAAGGTCAGGAGTTCAAGACCCGCCTGGCCAAGACAGTGAAACCCCATCTTTACTAAAAATACAAAAAATAGCCGGATGTAGTGGTGGGCGCCTGTTATCTCAGCTATTCAGGAGGCTGAGGCAGAGAAATGCTTGAACCCAGGAGGCGGAGGTTGCAGTAAGCTGTGATCCCACCACTGCATCCCAGCCTGGGCAACAGGGCGAGACTCCGTCTCAAAAACACTAAACAAAAATATCACTGAATTGTATAGTTGCAATGGGTGAATGTTATGGCATATAAATTATATTTCTCATATATACCTTTTTTTTTTTTGAGACAGGGTTTTGCTCTGTCACCCAGGCTTAAGTGCTTTGGTACAATCATGGTTCTAAGTAACCTTGAACTCTTGGGCTCAAGTGATCCTTCTGCCTTGGCCTCCCAAAGTGATAGGATTACAGACACTGAGTCACTGTGCCAGGCCTATATAGCTCGGTTTTTTTGTTGTTGTTTGTTTGTTTTTTAAGCCAGGTCTTTAATGGGGAAACACTAAAGGCTTTACCACTAAAGGTTAGAAAAACAACGACTCCTGTACTATGCAACATTATGTAGGCAATGGTCAATGCAACTAGAAAAGAGAAAGCAACTAGTGGCATAATAACTTGGGTGGGAGTAGGGTGGAAGCAAAGAACTATTACTATCTATTATTTGCAAATAATATACTTGACTAAAAAATTCAAAAGAATCCATGAAAATATTCCAAACAATAAGAAAATTTAGTAAAATAGGACATGAAATTAGCATAAAGAAACCAGGTCTTCATATATATAACATAACAATAAGAAGAAATAAGGGGATGGGGTGGCAAAAAAAAAAAAAAAAAAGAAAAATAAATATATTTGAAGATCTCATTTAAAACAACAAAAATCAAAATAGGCTTAAAAATTCAACAGAAACCATACAAAATCTATACGCAGAAAACTATAAAACATTCCTGAAAGTGAACAAGAAGAAAGAGAAACCACATTCTTGGAAAGAAAGCTTCAGCATCATAAAAGTACCAGATCTCTCTAAGATAACCTAATTAATGCAATCCTAACACCTTTAAGATTTTATTTTTTCCTCAAGCCAAGAAAAGCTGATTATAAAATTAATTTGAAGGAACAGACAAGCAAAAATAGCTAAAAGAATACACCCTGTCAGAGATTAAAACATCTTATAAAACTTCTATAATTAAAACAATGTGATACAGGCATGTGAATAAACAAATGGAACAAGATATAGAAATACACATACCTATGGAAATTGAGTATGTAATAATGGAGATATCTCATTTGGCAGGGAAAAGACTTTTTTAATAGGTATTATTATTTCATTGGTCTATCTTATTTTTAAATGACATTAATTTTGCTCATTTTGAACTTCTTATATTTGAAATTATTCAGGATGCTCTTTACTGTGTTAACTTTCTTCACTCAACATTACTTCTGTGAGAAACAGGAATGCTGTTGCATCTATCAGTTAACCTATTTACCCATTCTACTGCTGATGGACATTTGGCTATTTCCAATATTTGGCAATTACGAAAATAAAGCTGCTATGAGCACTCCTGCATGAGTTTTCTGGTAGACATACGTGGTCACTTCTGTTAGGTCTATAAACCCAGCCTAACCAATCTTACTAAAAGCGAGACAACCCTACTGCATCCGGACGTGATACAAGAAAATCAGACCTAAATCTAACCAAGCCATCAGAGAAATATGTTAAATGATGCCTTAAGTATGTAGTCAACCAAATTTAGAATAACTCAGTTTCTTCCAAATATATGACATGAAATTTAAAGAAAAAAAGATGGAAAAAATATAAATTAAAATAAGCTTAAGAGACACGTCAATGCATTGTGGAGAGTATTCTGATTTGTTTACTCTTGAAAATTTCCATAAGAAGGCCAGGCACAGTGGCTCATGCCTGTAATCCCAGCACTTTGGGAGGCCAAGGAGGGTGGATCGCTTGAGCTCAAAATATTGAGACCAGCCTGGGCAACGTAGTAAGACCTTGGCTTTATCAAAAAAATACAAAAATTAGCTGGGTATGGTGGCATGAGACTGTAGTCCCAGCTAGTAGAGAGGCTGAGGTGAGAGAATTACCTAACCCAGGAGTTCAACCATACAGTGAGCTGTGATCGTGCCTCAGAGACAGAGTGGGACCCTGTCTCAAAAAAACAAAAAAAGAAAGAAAGAAAAAAATTTCCATAGTAAAAAGTTAAATAAAAAATAAACTTATGATCTACATCAAATACTAAGCTATTAGTTCTTAAAGGGAGTATAAATAAAGCTAGTATAGAACATCTTGTTTTAAAAGTTTCCTAGTTTATATTTACCCAATAACCTCTTCAATTTTTATTTTTAAAAGTTTTATAAAGGGAAAGGCGGAAGATCAACTAAAAGTTACTTTCCTCTTTGAAACAACCTTCAAACTTATTTTATCACGAAAGTATTAGAAGGCTAGAAACTGAAAATCTACTGGAAATATGAGATAAACACCAAGAAAAAGGAGACAGGATTGACATACAAAGTAACAGTTATATATAATTGAGTATGTTTTTCTGAATTTTGAAGATACAATGATGATAGAGAAAACTATTTTTACCCTAATCTGAAATTTAGGTCCTAAGGATTTTAAAACTTGATGTACATAGAGTTGGGAACCTAATTTTATATAAATATGTATGTTTTTAAATCAAATTGATTTTTAAAAATCAAAACCTAAAAATAGAAAGTAAAAATTCGGTTCAACTGTTAATAAATGTAAATGTCTAAATTAAAGAAAAGGCAAGAAAATTTGTGAAATGATTTAGAAGTAATACCAGAAGATTTGCAGCCAACTTTTAAAAAGCCTATGAATTTTAAGAGAGATCAACCAGGAGTTTATGCAAGTAAGATGTTATAGTTAGAAAAAGATCACGAAATAAAACAGCAGCTCTACTGCGAAAGAAGCTTCTTTGTTAGCTTGGGCAAATCTTTGTATTTCTATCAAATTCAGTATGTAAAAGCAAACTAAGGAAATATATGTTCTATAGTCTGATCTAACAATTCCAATGAAGGTTAAAAGTTTAGATGAAATTATAAATACGAAACAAATGGTCAACAGTGGATGAAAGAAGTATGACTAGGAAAACAGAACATATTAACTGTTTTTCTTCTCTTATAGACAAGACCCCAAATATCAAATATCCAAGTAATTGTATCAAAGACTCAAATATCCAAGCAAAGCATTGAGACATTTATTATACAATATCATTGACTAGATGAGGCTCAAGAGGATTAATGTCACACTATACCCCTTAAATAAATTCAAAAGATTCACTTGAATATTAGCTACCAAAACATAGATGAAACACATTTAAAATTTTCATTTACTAAGAGTAATTGTAATCTAAAGCATGAAATGCATATTTGTATTTGAAGACTGCTGCCAGAAACTTTGTTTATAAAAGCATAATCATAACCATATAAAAATAATATGGCAGCATAAACAATACAAAATGGACATAAGAGTTTGATAGGGCCGGGCACGATGGCTCACGACTGTAATCCCAGCACTTTGGGAGGCTGAGGTGGGAGGATCATTAGGTAAGGAGTTCGAGATCAGCCTGGCCAATGTGGTGAAACCCTGTCTCTACAAAAAATACAAAAAATTAGCCAGATGTAGTGGTTGGGGCCTGTAATCCCAGCTCCTCAGGAGGCTGAGGCAGGAGAATCGCTTGAACCTGGGAGGCAGAGGTTGCAGTGAGCTGAGACTGTGCCAATGCACTCCATCCAAGGTGACAGTATGAGACTCCATCACAAAAAAAAAAAAGTTAGATGGAACAGCAAGTTCACAAGTGAGTTCTTTTTTGCCTACTGTTACTATGATATTATGATTCTTAAAATAGTTTAAATGCTAATTTCATATTTAAAATTCTAAATCTACATTTTATTTTAGTTTTATCATTGCAAAGGAGAAAATCATATTAAATAAGCAAACTAGGTCATCTAAATAAAGAACCCAACGGCATAACACAAAATCAGAGAACTTTAGGGTAGCAAATAGTCTTAGAACTTTTGGCCTCAGCCTCCCAAGTAGCTAAGACCACAAGTACACACCATCAAACCCAGCTAGTTTATATTTTTTGTACAGATGAGGTCTCCCTAGGCTGCCCAGGCTGGTCTCAAACTCCTGGGTTCGAGTGATCCTTCTGCCTCAGCCTCCCTAAGCACTGGGATCAAAGGTGTAAGCCACTGTGCACAGCCCTAACAAGCTTTAGATAAGAGTGGTGTCCAGGCCCACCCTACTAGGTCATGGCGGTGGTGAGACCAGAATACAGAACAGGTGTCTCTAACTCCACTAATCTTTCCTCTATCCCAGTGTTGCCCAAACCTCAGTAATTTGCATACGACTGTCAACATTTTTCTGGATGTCAAGTGCCTATACCACTATCTAATAGTTTTCTCAATTCACTTTTTAAAAAAACCAATATGCACTCTTCTCATCCCATTCCTGCTCCCGCTTTTATAACTATGGTAAAACATACATAACAAAATTTACCATTTTAACCATTTTTAAGTATACAATTCAGTTGCAGCATACTCACAATGTTGTGTAACCAGCACCACTATCCATTTCCAGAACTTTTTCATCACCCCATAGTCTGTACCCATTAAACAGTAACTCTCCATTCTGTCCTTCCAGCAGCCCCTGGTAACCTCTATTTTACTTTCTGTCCACAAATTTGACTATTCTAGGAACATTTTAAGTGAAATTATAGAATAAATGTCCTTTTGTGTCAAGTTTATGTCACTGTGCATAATGGTCACAAGGTTTATTCATGTTGTAGCACGTATCAGAATCTAAACTCACTTTTGTAGAAACATTTTATTAACCCTAAACTATCAAAGCTTATGAAACTTTCCATTTCATGTGGGTACAACAAAAAAGAAAAAAAAATTAAGACCTATGAAACCACCAAGATTATACATTTTCCTAATTAGCACTAAATTTTCTCTAATTTAAATGTTTACCTGAATATAATCTAAAATCACCTACCAAATCACCAGTAGTATGTCAGCACCTTAGAAAACACAAAACTACTCAAAAAGACACTACTACAGATCAAAGGCAAGCAGAACATCACTGAAGTGTGAAAACAGAAATTAGTGACTCTTCATTCTTAACCCTTTTTTAAGTTTTTTTTTTTTAACAGAAAAAATAATTTCTGGGCTTACTGTTATTATTGTCAATTTTTTTTTAATACACAAAATGTTATTTAAATACAAAACAACCCTGTGTCCCAGAGTCTGACAATTTAGATACTCTGAAATTTGCATACAAAAGAGCACCAGGGGAGAAACTCCTTAGTTAGATGTTGTGATTTCTTTTTTTTTTTTTTAATTCAAAAGGTTTTATGAGATATGGTCTAATAGTATGAAAAAAATCAAAGCCCATGTCTGTTATAGTTAACAAGGAAAACAGTGATTTAAATGCTGCACATAAACTCTTCTTAAGATATGGGCATTGTGCTCCTAGTGATCCACAGCATTTACATATAAAAACTGAAGTTTCTCATAGTCCAAAGCACTGTGGTCAGGGTAACAATCAATACCTATATATAATAATGATCTGTTTAGTCAGGTAAATGGATTTCTTAACAGTTTAAAAACAACTCTATCTGGGCCGGGCACGGTAGCTCACGCCTGTAATCCTAGCACTTTGGGAATCCGAGGCAGGTGGATCCTCTGAGGTCAGGAGTTCGAGACCAGCCTGGCCAACAAGGTGAGAAACCCCGTCTCTACTAAAAATACAAAAAAGTTAGCTGGGTGTGGTGGCACATGCCTGTAATCCCAGCTACTCGGGAGGCTGAGGCAGGAGAATCGCTTGAACCCAGGAGGCAGAGGTTGCAGTGAACCAAGATCACACCACTGCACCCCAGCATGGGCAACAAAGCGAGACTTGCTCTCAAAAAAAATAAAAACAACTGTATCCATCATAGCTTTTAATATGAAAAAAACTGGAAAATACTTCTCTAATTCCAAAGGCCCAGACACACATACACCCATACCTCCCTTCTAAAATATTTTTATGTTTGCAAATCTGTTCTTAAATCTATTACTTTTGTAACCAGTCATTCTCAATGCTAAATTTTATTCAAATTTAAAGGAAGATAAAAGAATTAGAAATTATTATTATAAATCAGTAACAGCAGCAGGTAACATTTACTGAGAAATATCCCTTTACCAGGCTTTAGAGAGACTGTCACATTTACTATATAACAAAGTACTATTTTTTTTTTTGCCCCCACCCCCACCCCCAACAAGGTACTCTTATCTGCCCCATTTGATGGCTGAAGAAACAGTTCTGGAGTTCAAGAGACTTCACTAACATCACACCACTAGTGAAGCTAGAGAAAAATTAACCCTGGCAATCAGGTATAGTTTTAACTATATTTATTTTTATTAAATATGCAAAATCAAATAAAGTATTTGTCATGGTTATATAACATTTTCTTTTATAAAACATAATTACATTATTAAATATTCAATTAATGTATTACACCAGAAAGAGCACTAACTAGAATTGAAATTTTATGACCTTGGCTCTGGGGTTGGCTCTGCCACTAACTAGCTTTATGACCACAGGCAAGTTACTTACCCTCTTTAGGCTTCTGTACTCTCATTTGGTAACGTGATGCAACTGGACAGGATAATCCTAAAGACCTTTTCACCTCTAAACACTTGGAATTTTTTTTGAGTCTTGGTTAATTTAATAAGACTATGTAAATTACTAGTCTTCCGGTGGTTCTACCACTACAGTTTAGAGGCAGGAGAAGGCAAAGTTCCAGGGAGAAATATAGGTTGCTATGATAAATCCCTTACTTCTCTCTCTTTTTTGTTGTTTTTAAGCTTCTGTTCTATGTTACGTAACTGTAAAGCTGTCAGATCAAATTGTGTCAAGTACTTTATGCTCTGTCCATGAGATAAACCAAAAGGCCTAACTAGATTCTACATGAATGAGAAAGCTTAATGTAGCCTTAAGTGAACTCATCAAAAAACTGACACAGAATGGACAGCGAAGTGTAAAATGTGTCCGAACTAATTTACAAATTAAGCAAACGGTATACTCATTAATCCTGGGTAAGCTGTATAAAAACATAATACCAAGACCTCTTATATAAGAGATCTAAGATCATCAACATCTGCTATATTGTATCTACCTTTTAGTAATTCCTTTTTCCCAAAAAATTATGTATTTGAAAGAATGAATGCCCCTAATAAGAAAAGCATGAAAAGAGTTAGAAAACAACGTATTACTGTAATTTTTAAAATCCATTTATTGTTGATTACTGGATGTCAACTATATTCTGAAAAGAGGGGAACATATTCTACGTGTTCAGCTCATAAGTTATTTCATGATTCTTATAGGTTACTGCTATTATTTGGGGGCTTTGTGAGGAGAGGCAGATCCAAAAACAAGTATGTACACTTTGGAGCTGAAAAAATTCTCAGGGAAAAAAATAATTACCACAGCCAATCCAAGTCAGGATGCTACCTCTTACAATTGTCTCTCCAACCAGGAATAGGTTAGGTATCCAGGCAACACAATCAGCAACGCTCTCAACCTTACTTCTGAACCTTATTATGATTCCTCTCTTGATTCCTCCTTTTTCTGTTTTCTAACATCATTTCCCTCCCTAATCAACCTTGGCCCTGTACTACATCAGCTCAACTAATCCCTTTAGCTTACTTTTCTTCTATCATTCCTGCACTACACAAGGTCCTAAATCCTAGATTCCTCTAACCACTCACCTTTTTCTACTATGAGAGCAGAGTTTTTGAATATGAAAAAAATAACTGCTACAACTATCAAAATCTCAAATGAGCCTCAACACTGTTCAGCAATCCTTTTCTGTTTTCTCAGAAAGTAAAAACATTTAATTATGTATGGATTAGGACTGCCTATAAATTAGGAATGGAGCAGGAAGTTGAGTGGGAATCATACCTGTTGGCTCTTATTTCAAGTAGCAAGCTATTCTGAACACTTCATGTGTATTCTCTGATGTAGCTTTTATCAAAAACTCATGAAGTAGGTGCTTAATTCTCTTCATTTTGCCAAAAAGGAAACAAAGACACAAAGTGGCTGAGTAACTCGTTCAAGGGCACACTACTAGTAAGCAGCAGAGCTAGTATTTGGACCTGGCAGTCCAACTCTAACGTCTATTTTTTTCCATCACATTGGTATGTCCGAAAGCATAGCATCTCAAGCTGCCCTAAGATAGCTAAAGATTGCTTAATATAGGTCAGGGAAAGTCTTCCAAGTGTGCTTTCCAACTCAAGATTTAATTCTCTCTTCATGTACAGGAAAATGCTCCTATAGATAAGAAATCATTTAAGCATGAAGATACTGTATATTTGGTATTGTTTAGGCCTTCAAAAGCAAAATCCAGTTACACAGCAAAGGATTTTGAGTGTGTGTGAAAGGTGGTATAAAATACTGGTTAAAAGAGCATGTTCTTGAGCCAAAGTAACAGGATTACTAGCTGTGTAACCATGGGCAAATTACCTGAACATACAGAATACATAGAGGAAAATTCCTTCTGGATCAGAAAGGAGTAAACTGCTGCAACTAGTAACTGAATATCAACCAAAACTTTTGCATCTAAAAACAAAAAAATCAGAGCCAAATTATAACCGGTATGACTTATACAATCTAATACCTTAATACAGACAAATAATGCAATGGTTTTTTTTAAAAGCTAAGATAGAAATAAACAAAGGGCATGAATAGAAAATTCAAAAAACAGGAAAAACAAACATCAAAAACCCTCAAGTTCTCTTTTTTTGGAAAAAAAAAAAGTGCCTACTTGCATTAGTTTTTTGCTTTGTTTTTGTTGTTAAAGACAGGATCTCACTCTGTCACCCAGGCTGGAGTGCAGTGGCATGATCATAGCTCACTATAGCCACAAACTTCTGGGCTCAACAAGCCTTCTGAATGGCTAGGACTACAGGCATGTGCCACCACACCCAGCTAAATTTTTTAAACATATTAATATGTTTGTACAGCAAAGTCTAGAAGGATACATTATACTGTTAATAGTAGTTACTCCTAGTAAGGTGAAGGAATAAGAGAGAGGGCCCCGAGAGAGGAAACATAAGAGGAAGAAAGTCACTCCCCTTAGGGCCTCCTTCCTCTAGCAGCTCACGTTGTAGTACAGTCTCTCTTGGATACGTGTGATAGGCAAAATTTGGGTTACATGCCTCCATCCTAATTCCAAGGGAGACAGAATATGAATTTGTAGTGTTCATATTCTTTCATGAATAATATGAAATAATAATTCATATTATTTCAAAGATGCTCAATAGCTGAAACACAAAATACATACTGAATTACCACATCCAGGAATGGATAACAAATCATTATCTTACTATCTATATTCTATGAGCAGGATATAGAGAATGTTACTTACATGCCTCAAAACATTTGCAAGTCTAAAGATAAATTAACAGATATTTGAAACAGAAAGAAATAGAAATCGGCTTGTAATTGAAGCTTTCACATGACCCTACATACATACATACCCTAGTACAGTAAAGAAAATAATACATTTGCCGGTGGAATGTGTCAGCAACTCTGGTACCTCACAACCTAGACTACTAAACATTGTTTATAGTCAGCAGTGTATAAAGCTCAGAAAAAAATAAGAACTACTCAAATTAAAAAATGATAAACTTGTGTCCATTTCAACACTGACAATATAAAAGTTCTTATATTATACCTGGCTTCTCTACCACGAATCTAACTATACAGAGGCTTTATTAAAGTTAACAAGGGTTGGACATGCTAAACCTCAAGGATACAACCGATTTTTTAAAATAGGAGTCTAAATTATATGTTCATGGTTGTGGATATTTTTAATATAAAATATCACAGAGATTTGTCTCATTTAGAACAATGAAGACTGATGTTTTCATTTTAGAGGAAACATGTCTAACTCACAACAAAAGCAAAAACAAAACAAAACAAAATTTGGCATTTAATTTTGGCATACCATTTGCGAAATATTCTGCTGAGTCATAATCCCCACCACTACCCGACCAAACTCCCTAGTATTTTCACTGGAGAACTAAGAAACACAACCGTGGCTACCACTATGTAGCAAAATATCTCAGCAATTTGGAAAAACTGCAGCCCCTGAACCACAGGCTCTCCCTTTTGGACCTCTCCAACTCTGCACTTGGAGCCACAGCCTCTTAACCTGGTCATGCTATTCTCTAGCAAACTCAGGTGGGCTTATTTACCCAGATTCAGTACAATTCTTACCTCTCATTGGCAGCAGGCCCATGGGAAGAAGGGACAAGAGACAGTAGTCTTATCTAACTTCAAAACGTATTTACTAAATAAATGAATGACTGAATAAAAGTTTGTATACATAAACCACACACTGGTGTTAGAAGGAAGAGCTGCAACAGATGAACAAAGACATGCTGCTAGATAAAAAGTAACAGATGGCCTTTGAATAGGCAGATAGTGGGGAAGGCCCTCTAAAAGAATATGCTGAATGGATGACTTAAAGTACACCTAGAATGGCAAGTAGTTGGATTCACCAGGAGAGTTAAGGTATATAAAGACAAATGGTGGTGGAAATACTAGGAGAATAAATTAAGGACAGAATATAGCAGGCCAAGAATCCCAAATTAAAGCATTTAGACTTCATTTGGTATATAAGCAGCAGGCCATTAAGGGACCCTGGGCAGGGAAGAGAAATTTCAAGGATATGTTTTAAGACAAATTATCTGACAGCTACACATAGGTTGGACTGGTAGGAAGAACTGAAGGGAGACAAGCTGAGGGACTGTTAAGGTAAGTACCTTGTGCATAAATCTTTCAATGTACTTATCATATAACAATACATAACACATAATAATGAGGTTCATTTTTCTTCATCTGTCTCTCCTACCAGGCTCAGAACTCAAGAGAGAAAGAATCTACTTTTTCAGCACATGTAAAAAGTGAGGATGGGCCAAATGATCGTTGATTGCCCTTCTAATTAATAACATACAGGTCTACAATTGATTACTTTCCTTCCAAGCTCTTACAGCTTATCTAGAGATGGAAACTAGGAAGAAAGGTCATAATTTACAAAAGGATAATAACCTCAAAATATCATTTACAATCTGTTTTTAAACTCAGAATGTATTTTCTGATGATAACAAGAGAACCACCATTTATTGATTGCTTATCTTGCACCTTGCATTGTGTTGAAACACTCTACATATCTCATTCCTCAAAATGATCCTATGAATCAGGTATTCCTATACACAATTTCTAAATGAGGAGCCTCAGATGTCAACAGGTTAAGTAAGCTGCCCAAGTTCACATAGCTAGGAAGTGTCCGAGTCCAGCTCTGAGCCTAGGCAATGACCAGGTTTTAAGGTCAAGACAAAAGACCAACATAATCCATGATGTGTCTAAGTGTAATACAATCATAGAATATAACAACCAGGTTATTCAGTCACTCTTAGGAGTTATATCTTTTTAAACTCTGCAATATAGTTTCTTCAGACTTTCTGTATCTAATCACCATGACCCACCTTCTTCAGAATTTTTAAATAGTTACTACACAATAAAAACAAAACCAAGTGTTTCAAAGTCAAAAAAAAAAATAGAAAACATATAAACTGGCAAAGTAAAATACCTACTCGATATATCTTTTATTTTTAATTTTTGTGGGTACACAGCAGGTGTATATATTTATGGGGTACATGAGGCATTTTGACCCAGGATACAATGCATAATCACATCAGGGTTAATAATCACATACAGGTCAGGCGCAGTGGCTCACACCTGTAATCCCAGCACTTTGGGAGGCCAAGATGGGTTGATCACCTGAGGATAGGAATTCAAGACTAGCTTGGCTTACATGGTGAAACACCGTCTCTACTAAAAATACAAAAAATTAGCCAGGTATGGTGGCACACACCTGTAGTCTTAGCTACTCAGGAGGCTGAGTCAGGAGAACTGCTTGATCCAGGGAGGTGGAGGTTGCAGTGAGATTATACCACTACACTCCAACCTGTGTGACAGAGCAAGATGCCATCTCAAAAATAATAATAATCACATCCATCACCCTCAAGCATTTATCCTTTGTGTTACAAACAATCCAATCTCACTTTGTTATTTTAAAATATAGAATTAATTGTTGACTGTCAGAACCCTGTCGAGCTATCAAGTGCTAGATCTTCTTCAATCTATGTTTTTGCACCCATTGACCAGACCCACTTTCCCCCAACACCTACTACCCTTCCCAGCCTTTGGTGACCATCACTCCATTCTCTATCTCCATGAGTTTAATTTTTTTTACCTCCCATAAATGAAAACATTCAAAGCTTGTCTTTCTGTGCCTGGATTATTTCACTTAACAATGATCTCAAGTTCCATACATGTTGTTGCAAATGATAAGATCTCATTCCTTTTTATGTCTGAATAGTACTCCATTATGTATATGTACCACATTTTCTTCATCCATTCATTTGTTGACTGACACTCAGGTTGCTTTCAAATCTTAGCTATTATGAACAATGCTGCAATAAACATGGGAGTGCAAAAATCTCTTCGATATACTGATTTCTTCTTTCTTTTGGGTATATACCAAGCAGTGGTATATACCTGCTGGTATATATGGTAGCTCTATTTTTAGATTTTAAGGAACCTCCAAACTTCTCCATAGTGGTACATTAATTTACATTCCCACCAACAGTGTACGAGGGTTCCATCTTCTCCACATCCTCACCAGCATTTGTTACTGCCTGTCTTTTGGATAAAAGCCATTTTAACTGGGATGAGATGATATCTCACTGTAGTTTGTTTTTGTTGGTTTTTGGTTTTGTTTTTGAGATAGGGTCTGCTCTGTTGTCCAGGCTGGAGTGCAGTGGTGCAATCCCAGCTCACTGCAGCCCCAACCTCCTGGGCTCAAGGGATCCTCCCACCTCAGCCTCCCCAGTAGCTGGGATCACAGACATGCACCACCATATTCAGCGAATTTTTTGGTATTTTTTTGTTGAGGTGGGGTTTCACCATGTTGCCCAGGCTGGTCTCAAATTCCTGAGCTCAAGCAATCTGCCCATCTCAGCCACCCAAAGCACTGAGATTACAGGCATAAGCCACCATGCCTGGCCTCACTGTAGTTTTGATTTCCATTCTGCTGATGATCAATGATGTTGAGTACCTTTTCATACACCTGTTTGCCATTTGTATGTCTTCTTTTAGAAAACATCTGCTCAGATCTTTGACCCATTTTTTCATCAGATTATTACATGTTTTCAACTACTAAGTTGTTTGAGCGCCTTATATATTCTGCTTATTAATGCCCTGTCAGAGACAGTTTGCAGATATTTTCTCGCATTCTGTGGGTTGTCTCTCCACTTTGTTGTTTCCCTTGCTGTGCAGAAGTTTTTAACTGGATGTGATCCTACTTACCCATTTCTGCTTTGGTTACCTGTCTTGCGGGGTATTGCTCAAGCAATCTTTGCCCACTCCTATGCCCTGGAGAGTTTTCCCAATGTTTTATGTTAACAGTTTCATAGTTTGAGGTCTTAGATTTCAGTTTTTAATCCATTTTTATTTGGTTTTTGTATATGGCAAGAGGTACGGGTCTAGTTTCATTCTTCTGCATATGGATATCCAGTATTCCCAGCACCATTTATTGAAGAGACTGTCATTTCCCTAATACATGTTTTTGTCGCCTTTGTCAAAAATGAGCTCACTGTAGATGTATAGATTTATTTCTGGGTTCTTTATTCTGTTCCATTGGTCTATGTGTCTGCTTTTATGCTGGTACCATGCTGTTTTGATTACTACAGCTCTGTGGTATAATTTGAAGTCAGATAATGTGATTTCTCCAGTTGTGCTCTTTTTATTCAGGATAGCTTTCGCTATTCTGGATCTTTTGTGGTTCCATAAACATTTTAGGATTTTTTTTTTCTATTTCTGTGAAAAATGTCATTGGTATTTTAATAGGAATTGTATTAAATCTGTGGATTTCTTTGGGCAATATGGACATTTTAACAATATGGATTCTTCCAATATATCGACATGGAACATCTTTCCATTTTTTGTGTCCTCTTCAATTTCTTGCATCCATGTTTCATAGTTTTCATTGTAGAGATCTTTTACTTCCTTGGTTAAGTTTATTCCTGGGTATTTTATTTTATTTGTCTAAATATTTATTTAATGAGTTACTCCAAAATAGAGCTGGGGAAAAATGAAATTCACTAAATTGCACTATAATTTTTAAACTATCCATTGCTGAAGAACACAGACAAATAAGAAGACCTTGAGATTTAGATACTAGATTAAATATGAACCATAACCAAGGTTTTTTTAAAGTTAAGGTGAAATAACTTTTCCATCTAGGGATGGAAAAGTATCCCTGCATTTTTCATGGATCTGACGTGATCTGCAATGTTTTATTCCCTTCCAAGGGAAGAGCAACTGAGCTCAGTTCAAGACCAGCCTGAGAAACATGGAGAAACCCCGTCTCTACAAAAAAAAAAAATTAACCGGCCATGGTGGCAAACACCTGTAGTCCTAGCTACACAGGAGGCTGAGGGAGAATGGCTTGAGCCCAAGAGGCAGAGGTTGCAGGGAGGTAGAGATTGCAGTGAGTCAAGACTAGACTGCACCACTGCACTCCAGCCTGGGCAACAGGGCCAGATCTTGTCTCAAAAAAACTACCCTTAAAATAGTTGAAGAATTAGTATGCAGATGAAAAGTTTAGAAGTTTAGACTTATTCTGCATATCTGTAAAGGGTAAAAGAACTGAGACTTTCCAACAATAAATTCTAGCCAAAATGAATTAATTACAGTGCATGAAAACATGAAGAGTCAACAAACTAGTCAAAGATCCTATTAGTCACAGTCCGTATGTTTCCAACTAGAGACAGGAGAAACTCTCTCTGCCCATCCTAAGTACCCTCACAGGCACAAGAACTTCCCTTGGGTCTATCCAAGCCAGTATGCCATTCTTTCCATCCACAGATGCTACTCAGATACAAAAAAGTTAGTATACTCCAAATGAAATTTATTCAGAATCACTTCTATTTCTTCTTTCATGGTTTGAAATTAATCTCAAGTATTTTTAAATACATATTTCTATTTCTTCTTTCACGGTTTAAAATGAATTTCAAGTATTTTTAAATACATATTATATCCTAAAGCCAAATATCAAGATGTCTAAAATGTGGGTACTTTGTGGAATACCACACAGTCAAAAAAAGAACAAAATCATGTCCTTTGCAGCAACATGGATACATGAAGATGGAGGCTATTATCTTAAAGGAATTAACAAAGGAACAGAAACCAAATATCACATGTTCTCACTTATAAATGGGAGCTAAACACTGAGTACACATGGACACAAAGAGGGGAACAACAGACACCCACAGACATCAGGGCTTACTTGAAGGGAGAGGGTGGGAGAGGGTAAGAGTCAAAAAGCTACCTATCAAATACTATGCACACTAAAGTGACTAAATCATTTGTACACCAAACACCAGCAACACACAATTCACCCATGTAACATCTGCACATGTACCCTCTAAACCTAAAACAAAAGTTAAAAAAGAAAAAAGTAAAATAAAATTTAGGTACTTTTTTGCTAAATTTAGCTATATTTTCCACTCATGAGTATAAATGATTAACAGAGAAGAGCACCATATCTGAAATTAGAAGACAGGCTCTTAGTTTGGGATCCACAAAAGCTATAAAGGGGGCTAACATGAATTATTTTCAATTAAAAAAAAAAATGCCAGGAGTGGTGGCTCACGCCTGTAATCCCAACACTTTGGGAGGCCAACTCACGTGGATCACTTGAGGTCAGGAGTTCAAGATCAGCCTGGCCAACATAGCAAAACCTAAAAATACAAAAATTAGCCAGGCATGGTGGCACACATTTGTAGTCCCAGCTACTCAGTAGGCTGAGGCAGGAGAACCACTTGAACTGGTGAGGTGGAGGGTGCAGTGAGCCAAGATCGCGCCACTGCACTCCAGCCTGGGCAACAGAGTGAGACTCTATCTCAAAACAATACATCTCCCCTATATTAATACAGAAACTAACAAAAAATGAAGGTTTTCCTAATTTTTAACATTTCTATCAACTCAACTGGTGGTTATCTCATATAGATCAAAAGCTCTGATTGATGAGTGATAGATGTATCAGGATTTTTTTAAATAAGGAAGTAAATTGCTGCTTTGCAATGTACCTAAACCAAGCATGGTAGCTCATGCCTGCAATCCCAGCACTTTAGGAGGTTGAGGTGGAAGCACTGCTTGAGGCCAGAAGATCAAGACCAGCCTGGGCAACAAAGCAAAACCCCATCTCTTTTAGAAAAGGAAGAAATGTACCTCAACAAAGTGTCATACATGGTCATGGGGTGGATAAAGAGAGATAATAAAAGGGAGAAAAGATAAGGTGAGGATCACTGAACTAGATACTCATTCACTGACAATATTAGTAGCTCACTATTAATACATTATCACATTTAGGTAATTCTGTCAAGAACATTTTGAGATAAATTCTGTAATAACCACTCTTTTACAGATGATGAAACTGAGGCCAGGAGAGATTCAATACTTAATAAAAGGCAGCTAGAAATAGCAAAGTCAGAATTCAAACCTATGCCTATGGGCTCAAACTGTAGAACTGCACTGAGTAGTAACTACTGTTGACTGAAGGATCAAAACAAATTAATCAGGTGCCAATCCAAACTTGAAAGCACTGGTATACACGTATACAAGCATTTAGGCTATAAAATTCCTTATCAGTGTGGTTTAGTACTTTATCTTTCATTGTATAACAATAAGTCAAACTCACTTTTTCTCCATTTCTATGAATTCCTAAATTGGCTTCTGCCCTTATCACTATATTAATACTACTCCTCATAAGATCTCCAATAACCCTCCAAGTCCCAAATTCAACTGATTATTTTCATTCTTACTCCTGTTGGCCTTATGACAGACTACACCAAACCGACCACCTTCTGTCACTTAAAAATTTGTCTTTCCTTGACACTCAGGACAATACTCTCTCTCAATTCTTCTTCTTAGATTCTTTCAGCAACTGACCCCTCTCCTCTGCACAATCCATAAATGCAGGGATCCTCCACATGCAATGTAGCACTTAAAAAAAAAACCAATCTAATAAACAGATTTGCTCCCAATTCATATTTTCAAAAATGTCGTGCATTTAGACTTTAAGGAACATTTCAACATTTTAATTCACAATATTTCACCTAACTATAAGCCTTGGCTATTCCACTTGCTCTTAGAAATCTTATCTTGTCTTTTCCCCTTTTGGCCAAAAAAAAATCAAAAATAAAAAAAAGAGAAATCTTATCCTGTTTAGTGGCTCCATTTATCAAATATATACATATACACTGGTAGCTTCCAAATCTGTATTATCTGCCTAGATCTCTCTCCAGAAAGTCGGATTCATATTTGCAACAGTTTACTCAATACCTTTACTTGGATTCTCTCTCAGGTAACACAAAACTAAATAAAAGTATATCCAAAGTTGACTGGGTGTGGTGGCTCCCAGCACTTTGGGAGGCCAAGGTGGCCATATCACTTGAGCTCAGGAGTTTGAGACCAGCCTGGTCAACATGTTGAAACCCTGTTTCTACTAAAAACACAAAAATTAGACAGGCATGGTGGTGGGTACCTGGAATCCCAGCTACTCAGGAGGCCGAGGCAGGAGAATCACTTGAACCTAGGAGGCAGAGGTTGCGGCGAGCCAAGATCGCACCACTGCACTCCAGCCTGGGCGACAGAGCAAGACTCCATCTCCAAAAAAAAAAAAACAGTTAACTTCTCTCCCTCTACAATCCTCTCTTCACACTCTGTTATCAAAGCAACCACCTACCCAGCTGCATGCTAAAACCTGCTGAAGTCATCCTCCACTCAGTCGGTCCTTTCCCTTAATACCACAAACTCTTCATTGTCATCATTAACAAAATTGGGTGGTATTATCATTATGCACATATCACATGTCAAGCAATGAGCTTTATATACTACTTCTGGTCATTTCAATAAGGTTGCAAGGTATGTCTCATACTCATTTTACAGCTAAAGAAGCCAAGCCTAAGTAACCGTCTTCCATTTACACAACCATGGCAGCAGAGCCCTGGTGCCCTGACTTAAATCCAGTATGTGTGACACCAAAGCACATCTCTTTCCACCTCAAATACTGCCCTTCTACTTCAGCAGATGTGTCTCAACTCTAGCCCCTCCTCTGTCACCTCTACTGCCATAGCTTTGCTTCAAGGCCTTGACACGATTATCATAAGGGCTCATATCTTTTCTCCACTCCAATCTAGCTTTAAACTGCTATTGGAATGATATTCCTAAAGAAAGAGAACCCCAGTCTGTTCATTTCTTCCTTCAAAAACCCATTAATGGTTCCCCATCACCATGGAGCAAAACTCTCACACATCCACTCACAATCAGGCCCCCAATCCACCATGGGACCTGGGCCAGATCAATTGACTTCACTGTTTTCACAACAGGACCAGTTATAACTCTATGCTTTAGCATAGACTGTCTCTCGTCATATCCCACATCCCACATCCCGAAAACCTTCTGACAAGTTCTCACTCATCCATTGTTCAAGACCAAGTTCAACTGTCACCACCTCCGTAAAGCCCTTCCAGAGTCATTCAGACAGAATTAACGGAGCCCTCCCCTGCATGTCCTATATCACTTTGTTCAGTTCAAAGAATTATCTGCTTAATGTTTGTCTTACCTTTAAGACTGAATTTCTAGATTACTTTGCACATTCATGTTTTTGTACCCAGCCTAACAATACACATTACAAGGACTACTGGAATGAATTTTCCAAATTAAAATAATTCTATACCTTAAAAGTTACAAATAAAGTGTGGCAATATAGCACTTTTTAAAAAATGTAATTTGCTAAATTTGTTCCCAACTTGTATTTTTAAAAAATCTTTGTACAGTTAGACCCTAAAGAATTGTTAACATTTAATCCACAATACTTCCCTAAACTATAGACTCCGTGATAGTAAGGCCTGTTTGTGCCCTACAACACATAACAGACCCTCAATGTTTGTTGAATAAATGAAAGCTCTTTGTTTAGCCTGAAACTAGCATCTTATTTGAACAGCTAGTAACTAAAATGACATTCTTTTAAAAAATAATAATAATAAAGAAAGAAAGAAAAAGGTGGGGTGGGGAGGATCTAGGTAAGTCACAAACTTTCTAGCCTAAAAAAAAAATAGGTTAGCATAGATGAGTAGTCCCCTATACAGAACACATAAACCTTAAGGTATCATATACCAGCTCTAAAACTCCATGAGTCTAATAAGTATTATAGAATGTCTCTGATAAATCATTAGTTTTTCCCTTATTATCTTTAAATCATCACACCTTTTCCTTAATAAATTCTACCTTGAGTGGTTTTATTATCATTGAAATAATTGTGAAATACTCCTACTACCACTGAGGCATACCCAATTTAAAACTTAAATTTCAGGGCTAAATATACAAAAAATAATGGTGTGTGAAGAGAATATCATCTTAAACACAATACTCACACGATTCCTTTTTTCCACTTAGAATCACAAAATCTTAGGGGAAGGAACATAAAAGTTTTGTTTAACTTCCTACCCAACCAACAATCCTTTATACAGAATCCTTGAGAGACACTGTTCCAATCTATACATGAATATTCAATTCTTACATTCTAGTCACCTTTAAAAAGCAAATCTTATTGATTTTTTAGGCAGATGACTGAACATAACATGCTTAAGGCTTAAAACGGAGTATTTAGGTAGGAGCTAATAGAGAAAAATATCAGGCTTTTCAATTTCTCAACCATTGGTAAAATAATGCTCAAAATCTCATGCAACTTCAAAGATAAAAAGTACACCAAAATCACTTCCAAACTAGAGTCAATTAAACACAATCTTACCAATTCAGTGAACTTCTCTTGACTTGCATAATAACAGAATCAACGTAAAAGTGTAAGAGTTGTGTTTGACGCAGCGCTGTTATTTACTAGAAAAAAATAATCTCATTCCCCATAGGCATAGGATAGGTCCAGATAGGTCATCTGCAATCTCTAGCAGGCAATTTTTTCTTAATTCCCTAAACCAAGACTCATCTCTAAATATCCAAGGTTCTTCTCACCTCCATAATTCTCCCTATGGAACAAACATATCTTTAATGGGAACCACGATATTTCTGCCACAGATGGTACAAGATATGGAATCACTTGTTTGAAAACAGAATTAGTAGGAGAGTCTTCAACAAAATAGAAAATCTCTCAAAAACAATTATTTGGCTCACGCCGGTAATCCAAGCACTTTGGAGGCCAAGGCGGGCGGATCACCTGAGATCGGGAGTTCAAGACCAGCCTGACCAACATGGTGAAACCCTGTCTTAAAAAAAAAAAAATTATTTTGTTTTCTCCAAATCAAAATCCTTTGATATATAGTCTATCTTTATTAAATAAATCACACCATTTATAATGATTTGAATACTATCTCAAAGGTCAGACTAATTTGAAGCCTTTTAGAACCTAAAATCTACAGGTAAAACACATTAACTTATGTTCACTCATGTGGAAGGTCAACGTTGCTACTCACATAAGCTATTTCTAAGGACCCCAAATGGATCCTCATCATACATTTAAGATTTAAGGAGAAAAGTCCACTATAATGGCCACAAGCTTTCTGTGAAAGACATCATGTTTTATCTTTGCTTGCGCTTCAAGTGTTAGGACAAACGGACTTATCTCATTCCTAGCCTCCTTTCCTCTAAAACAAGCAAAACTCAAACACTAAAAATTTTAGTCTGGTCCATATTAGACACTAAAATTCTTTCTTCTTGTAAATACTTCATAATAGGACAACAAGACGTAGTTTGGAAACATTATCTGTACATCCTATGTAAAAAATAAAAACGAGTGGCACACCAAACCCAGATCCACTTCGGTGAATTATTCCCTTCAGGGCCCAAATGTGTGCATTATGCAACAGCCAGCGTTCCCGATTGTAATCCCTGTCTGTGATGCAATGACAAAATACAAATGGCTCCGGTATAATCTGCTCAGTTCGTAAGTAGAAATTCGCAAGACGCCAACAAATTAAAACAAGAATTCCCAAATTCTCAGTTACTTTGAAAATGACAAATTGTGTCACAGTTCTGTGAGAATCACAATGAAAACTTTCTCATCTGGTAATTTTTTTAGAAATATGTTCCTCTGGTCCCAACCTCCCCCCCAAATCCTGATACACGTTTTAATTTACGCTGGGAATGGCTCTCCCAGAGGCGGAAGGTGACCTGCATCAGGTGGTTATCTTCGAATCCACTGGATACGATACCCACGCCGGTTCCCAGACACTGAAAAGCCAGTGAGATGCTTCATCCTTTCTCCCCAAGGACAGTCATGGGAGTCAGTGTAATCCAGACCCCCGAGCCATAAACCACGGAGGGCTCAAGGCTTCACCTCCTGAGGCCCAGGCCTCTTGAAAAATGGCATAATGGAGAGCTGAGAAGACAATTAGGACAAAACTGCAACGACCTGCATTCTAGAGGAGGGAGAATCATACGATATCTATTCCAAAAGTAGTTACAGGTAAAGGAAGGCGGTCAGAGCATCTCTGGAAGCCACCTGCTCGGGTGAACCGAGTCTAAACGCTGAAGTTCCACACCTCCCCGGGTCCGCGTCTCCCCAAGCCAAAGCAATCAGCGCGCACGCCAAGGATCCAGGTGGAGAGAGGGCGAGGGGAGGGGGCGGCAAGCCGCAGCTTGGAACCGGCCCGCGGCGGAGGCGAGCGGAAAAGACTCAAGACCGGCATTCCCTCACACAAAATGGTGGCGCCGAGGCGGAGGCCGGCGCACCTGGGGGCGCCACACTTCCCGGCGGGCCCTCGCAGATCTCCGCCAGCTGGACGCGCGCCCTGGGCCCCAGCGGCCCGCACTGGTCTGCGCCAGGCCCAGCCCGCAGGGGCCGCCCACAGCCGGCGGACCGCGTCGCAGCTCGGTGTCCGCGGGGCTAGTGCCGGCGGGGACGCGGGGCCCGGCACGGCCGCCTCGGCCTCACCCAGCGGTCCGCGCCCGGGATGGGGAGCGCACTCACCTCAGAAGCGCCCCGGGTGCCGCTGGAAGAGCCCGGGAAAGGAGGCGGAGCCGCGCGAATGAATGGAGCCGGCGGCTGCTCGCTGGCCACCTCCGGCCAGTCCCGGGCCGCACCGCTTGCGGCTGCCAAGGCGGGTGCGGCCACCTCCCGCTCTCCCCGAACGCCCGGCTCCTCGTCGCGGGTCGGCCGCGGCCCACCGTGCCCTCCGCCGACGTGACGCACTAGCGCCGCAGCGCCTCCAGCCTTCGCTTCCGCGCAGCGCCCGCGCCCACCGCGAATCCCCCCGCCCGCCCGTGCTGCGCGGCCCCTCCTCGGCGCCGGGGACGCCGCCCTGCCTCCCTCCAGCCCTGGTTGTCAGACGCCGGCCCCGCAGGTGCGGGCTACGCGAGCCCTGGGGCGCCACACGGCCCCTCGCCTCGCCACCCGCGCCCCCTCTCTCCGCCCCGGCCGCCGTCACCCAGCAGCGCCAAGCTCTGGACGATGGCCTGGTATTAAAGAGTGACCTTGGCTTAGATATAAAAATAGATGCGGTTAAGCCGCGGGGGCTACGACGCTGAATTTGCGTATTCCTTTAATGCCGACCTTCGCAGGATCCCGTTCGCACAGCCTGGCGGAGTTCTCCAGCCCCGGGCAGGCACTCCTGAAATTTACCCAGGGTGGGCGCGGCCATCCTGGCCTCCGGACAGGGGTGCAGAGGGCGCGGGCGAGGACCACGGGCCTCCGCCCTGCTACCTCCATCCTAAACCTACTGCCACTTAGGAGCATGGCACGAAGACTCGTGGGCTTCTTTCACAGTCTAGAGAAGCCCTAGAGCCCGGACTTTCATCTTGAGATGTCAGGGAAATACCAAATTCCTGATTTGACCTTTTCTCTTTCACTGTCTAACCGGTACCGACTAATCCTGACCTAGAAAGACAGGGTTCCATCCGGCTTTCCTCCCCTCCCTTTCCGAGCTCAATTCAACCGTCTTATGGCCTCTGGCGCCTTTGCTAATAGCACATTCCTACTGAAAAAATTAGCCCTCCAAGTATTTAAAACATGATAAGTTGTCTTTAAAGTAATGAATATTGTGGCCTAAATATATTTAATAAATGTACTGAAAAACAATATTGTATGTAAATATTGTCAAGAATTTATTTTTCTCATGTCAGAACCATAGCATTATTTTCAGCTCATCCAGATAAGTTTGAAATTGTTTCTTTTATTCCTGGGAAATATTTAGCAAATCACAATACCAATTTTCACGAGTTTACTAATGACTAGCAAGATTAACAAGATTAAAAAATACTTCAAAGAATACTTGTTGATATATATTTGACCGTGATTTTTTTTTTTACAACTAGACATTTCTGCTATATAAGAATCTATTGTGTTCCATTTGTATAATACTTAACCAAAATCTTGGCTGTTACACATCATTTACCATTTTAATGAAAAGGCATTAGATTTAATTGAGCAGGAATTTTGGATAGTTGGGTTTTATCTACAGCAGTAATGAATGAAATTATATGACTCGTATTTACATTTCTAGAGCTATTTGTAAGTAGGAGTCCCCAGGGTAATCCCAAACAATTGCTATTGTGGGAAGCTTTTTTTTTTTGTCTATCAGACTATGCCCTACACATTTTGAAGCCTCAGGCCTTAGTATAAAGCTAACCAATACAACTTGTTCATAATATTTGAAATTCCTAAGTGTGATTGACACTTAGCTATTGTTTTAGAAGTGTGCGGATATTTGTGCCTGAGTCAGGGAGGCCTGACTCCCAAATGTCTGTCTATTCTGGTAGGAGACAGAACTACAATCACCCAGCCCTGTGAAAGAAAAGGTCCAATTTTTATTTTTTATTTTTTGTTTTTGGACAAGGTTTCACTCCCACAGCCCAGGCAGGCTGGAAGGCTGCGATCTCGACTCACTGCAACCTCCGCCTCCCAAGCTTAAGTGATTCTCTGGCGACAGCCTCCGGAGACTACAGGCACACACCACCGCACCTGGCTAATTTTTGTAAAGATGGGGTTTCGCCATGCTGCCTAGGCTGGTCCTGAACTCCTGAGCTCAAGCGATCTGCCCGCCTCGGCCTCCCAAAGTGCTGGGATTACGGGGGTGAGCCACCACGTCCGGCCTGATTCTCTTTTCTCTACTTGCACCATGACGCTATTTTTGAGAGTTTTTGTTTTTTTCTTTTTAAATCACAATTGACATCCCTCTTCGGCACAGATAAATTTTGTTTATCTTAGTGAGCATGAGGAAGGAGACCCCCTTCTCCGAGCCTGTGCTTGGAGAAAAGGAGGAAGTAAAATTAAAGGTCAGCCAGATGAGGTCAGTGGAAGGACCAACGGTTGGCGCTGCCGGTCAGGTCTAAAGGTTAAGGATTAACCCCTACTCCTAACCACAATCCTGTCATGGTATAGAGGAATTCTCCCCGGAAGGCATTGTTCTTGCTTAACTGCTCAGACCCCTACCTAGTCACGTCCCCCAGGCTTGCCTAATCGATCATGACCCTTTCACATGTGCACCTCTTATTGTAAACCTTTAAAAGGGCAGATTTTCTTTGTCAGGGAGCTCAGTTATTAAGGCCTTGAGCCAACCGCAGGTCCCAGCCGAGTAAAACTGCCTTTCCTTCCCAGTTTGCTGTTCCTCTGGTTTGTTCGTGGCCGCTACTGCTTCAGGCAAAGAACAACTTTAAAAAACGAGCCTTTATCAGATTAGTATATGCTGAAAATTGTTACCACAATATTTTAAAATATGCTTTGAGGCTTTTGTCTGAATGGTTTTTAGAGTAAAAGGATTATTGCTTTGGTTTTTGTTGTTGCAAAGCTTGCTTTAATTATTACTTTGTTGTTAGCAAAGGAAACACGTTAAGAGTTTGTTTTCATTGCATTTTTCCTCTACGTTTAAAGGGGAGTGGAACCAACCTTAAGTAAAAGAAGCTTGCCACAACCCTGGATTTTGAAGATTACTAATACACATGACCCAGAAAACAGCTCTTTAGTTGTACTGGGAAAGAGGAATTCTTAATAGCTAAAATCATAGTTGATGTTTTTGACAGCTAACAAATTGCCAGGCACTCTACAGACTTACCTGTGGAAATTAATTCACTTAATCCTCTTATCAACCTTCTAGGTACATACTAATGTCACTCCCAGTTTACCTAAGAGGAGTCTTGAGACACACAGAGAAGCTAAGCAATTTGCCCATGGTCACTCAGATAGTGATCCTAGCATGTTGGCTCAAGAGCACACTCCCTTAACCAGAATTCCATACTGCCTTTAATGTGCACAAAATCCTATGCCATATGGTTAGAGTTTGCTTTTGAAGCCCTAAAACATTCCAAATATCCTATACTTTCAAGTTGAAATAGTTTCTTAGATCTAGGAGTATTTTCCCGGACATGAAGGGAAAATTAAACCCTTAATTAGAAAGAAAACTTGTAAAAAAGTTTCCTCTGGTATATGCTAAGCAAAATTTTATAATCTGTTAGTTTTTGAAAAGCACATTTTTCATTTTTACGTCATTTAAGTGTAATTGCTCTCCAAATTTCCACCCCCCGCTCAGTTCAAGGGCATAATTACAAGTATTCATTCTGTTTATTTATGGAAATAAACACATTTATTTATTTGAATGGAAAAGACACATTTCCTCAGAAAGATTCATCATCATCTTTGACCCTCCAATAAGACATAAATGGGTAGAATTAGAATCCATTATACATGTTTTAAATATATAAAATCACAGGTAGAACGTTTTAATAACTAGTAGCCAAGGGATTTCTAGATTGAGTCTATTAGCCAATCAGCTAACTAGTTAGCTAATAATATCACCTCTCCAGCTAAAAATATTAGCAGGAGAAAGACAGTCTTCCCTGCTGGCACTATAAGAAGAAAAGGGACACCTATCCTATAATGCTTGATTTCTTCCTTTAGCATGTAAGAAACCATGTCACAGGAATGCTTTCAGAAATAAAAGCAGTGTTTTGACTGAGTTTTATTGGTCAAACACTACTATAACTGCAGATTTCAAATTCCTGAGTGATATTGTGCCCTGGGGGGAAAAAAGAAAAAGAAATAAGTTTGAGAAGCCCAGTTGCATTTGTTTCTTCTGGTTTGATTTGCTTTAATATGTGATTGAAGGACAGAATTTGGTAAGTTTTGTTTGGGTTTAAAAGAAATAAAATGTGCCATTTTTCATATCATTAATGAAAAATTACACACATATTTACATCAATGTAGGTACCGCAAGTTGATTAACTAATATCCATTCTCTTCTTTCTTTAGGACAAATCCAGTTTTGTTCATAGTGGCAATGTGCCCCACTAAAACTGTTTTCCTCCCCTAGACTCCTCTAGTAACTGAGATAGCCATATGGTCATTTTGGCCAACAAGACATAAGTAGAAGATTATTAGATATGGCTTCCAAGAAAACTTTTATTTTCTAATACAAGAAGGAAGACTCAATTGGCATATACCTTTACCTCTTGTCAAACATTTGTACTTTTTCCTTCTTCTTGTCTGGAAGGAGGACTTAAGTCTTTAAGTCTGGAAGCAGAGCAGCCTTCTTGGAATCATAAGCTGATCATGAGAAGGAAATCCATGTATTAATATGCTAGAGCCAAGAGAAGGGAACCTGGAACAATGGTGATATTATGTGGGTGCTACACCAATTCCAGGCTGCTCACTTCCAGTCTTCTCTGTTACTTGCCAACAAAGGCCATCCTAACTAATTCTCAAAGTTAAACACTGTCACTTTCATATAGCTAGAAAAAAATACTTCTAGAGTATGTTTACTATACCGCATATATATATTTATATATATAAATATATATATTTACTAGAGTAAATAATGTATATATACTAGAGTAAATAATAAAATAAATATTATATATATATATATATATATATATATATACACACTAGAGTAAATAATACATATACTCTGGTAAATATATATATTTACCATAATTTGGCCAGGCACAGTGGCTCACACCTGTAATCCCAGCATTTTGGGAGGCTGAGGCAGGTGGATAACCTGAGGTCAGGAGTTTGAGCCTGGCCAACATGGTGAAACCCTGTCTCTACTAAAAATACAAACACTAGCTAGGTGTGGTAGCAGGTGCTTGTAATCCCAGCTCCTCGGGAGGCTGAGGCAGGAGAATCACTTGAACTTGGGAGGTGGAGGTTGCAATGAGCCAAGATCGCGCCACTGCACTCCAGCCTGGGTGACAGAGCAAGATTCAGTCTCAAAACAAAACAAAACAAAACAAAAACAAAAAACCACATATTCTCACTTATAAGTGAGAGTTAACCATTAGGTACTCATGGACATAAAAATGGCAACAATAGAAACTGGAGACTTGGTGGGAGGGCAATGGAGAGAGGGAGCAAGGGTTGAAAAACTATTGGGTATAATACTTGGTACCTGGATGACAAAATCATTTGTACCCCAAACCTCAGTGTCATGCAATTTACCCATGTAATGAACCCGCACATATACCCTCTGAATCCAAAATAAAATTTGAAAAAGAAAAGAAAAACAAATACACAGAAAAGTGTAATTAAGTTTTGAATTTTTAGTTAAAACAAGTAAAAGATTCCTTGATTCCCCCAAGAGAATGGAAACCCTCCATCAGCAATCACAAAAAAAAAAAAACAAACAAAAAAACACAATAAAAGAATCAGGATGTGGAGAGGGATTCTAAACTTTAGTCTGTGTTTTATACACAGCAACCTGGCATATATATCAAAAGTAATGAAAATATGAATGCATTTCCCATAATACTACTCCTGGAAACTTATCCAAAGAAATACTTAGGAAGAAAAAAGTTATGTGCATGTCACTGAATGATGTCACTGAAATATTTTGTCAAAAGAAAGCCAAAATGTACAAATACAAGAATGTCTAGGTTGGGTGTGGTGGCTCACACCTGTAGTCCCAGCACTTTGGGAGGCCAAGGCAGGCAGATAACTTGAGGTCAGGAGTTTGAGACCAGCCTGGCCAACATGGTGAAACCCTGTCTCTAATAAAAATGCAAAAATTAGCTGAGTATAATGGCAGGCACCTATAATCCTAGCTACTCAGGAGGCTGAGGCAGGAGAATCACTTGTGCCTGGTAGGCGGAGGTTACAGTGAGCCGAAACCATGCCATTGCACTCTAGCCTGGGCAACAGAGGGAGATTGTCTCAAAAAAAAAAAAAAGGATATTTAATAATAGGTATATTGCTATTCACCAAAGAAATATAAAATTTTCACCTATATTATTGCAGACAACAGGGGGCATTTTATAAAATTACTAATAGCAACTTGCAAAGCATATTGGAACATCTATACACTGTAACAGTTTGGCAGAAAGTGGAACACCTGTCAGGATGCAATGTATCATGATCATCATTGCCACTGTTGCTGAATTTCATTTATCAAGGATTTATTTGCTAAACATTGTACTAAATATCATACTTAAGTTATCATATTTAATGCCCACAATATCTACTTGATGTAGATACTATGATCCTCATTTAATACATGAGGAAAATAAAGTTTAGAGAAGTGAAGAAATTAATCCAAGACTGTGGAACAGGAATTGGACTCTTGTTCAGAAATACTCTAGATTTTGGAGACTAAACTCTAGACTTTACTGTTTTTCAATCAGTATATATCTAGCTTCTAGAGAATATTTATATTAACACTCTCTCACCCAATATTTATGCATTTGTTAACTCAACATGTCCTTTGAAGTGTCTGTTATGCCGGGCACCATATTAGATATACCCTGTGATGTGATCATGTAACAATGGAACAGGAAGAGCCAACAAGAAGTTGGCCTATGAAATAATGGCTTATAGCAGTGTTGGGTATCAAGAAATGAAGCTGCAGAAATAGGCAGCATCTGCTATCCTTAAAAAAAACTCCCGTTCAGGCTGGGCGAGGTGGCTCAGGCCTGTAATCCCAGCACTTTGGGAGGCCAAGGTGGGCGGATCACAAGATCAGGAGCTCGAGACCAGCCTGGCCAACATGGTGAAACCCTCCCTTACTAAAAATACAAAAATGATCTGGGTGTGGTGGCAGGCACCTGTAATCCCAGCTATTCTCGAGGCTGAGGCAGGAGAATTGTTGTTTGAACCTGGGAGGCAGAGGTTGCAGTGAGCTGAGTTCATGCCATTGCACTCCAACCTGGGCTATAGGGTGAGACTCCGTCTCAAAAACAACAACAACAAAAAATAGGCGGGACCTGTTATCCTTAAAAGCTCCTGTTCAGCCATGGTAAGAAGTATGGACCCAGGCCCAAAGGTATTTGGGAAGTCATTTGTATTAGTTTGTTTTCACACTGCTGATAAAGACGTACCCAAGGCTGGGAAATTTATAAAAGAAAGAAGTTTCAGCACCAAAAAGGAAGGAAGGGGGTGAGAGAGAGAGAGAGAGAGAGAGAGAGAGAGAGAAAGGAAAGGAAGAAAGAAGGAAAGAAAGAAGGAAAGAAAAAGAAAGGAAGGAAGAAAGAAAGAATGAAAGAAAGAAAAGAAAAGAAAGAAAGAGATGAGTTTAATGGACTTACAGTTCTGCGTGGCTGGGGAGGCCTCACAATCATGGTGGAAAGCAAAAAGAAGCAAGTCATGTCTTAACATGGATGGCAGCAGGCAAAGAAAGAGCTTGTGGAGGGAAACTCCCCATTTTTAAAACCCATCAGATCTCATGAGATGCATTCTCTATCACAAGAACAACACAGGATGGATCCACTCCATAATTCAATCACCTCCCCTCTGGTTTCTCCCGCAACAGATGGGAATTATGGGAGTTACAATTCAAGATGAGATTTGGGTGGGTACACAGCAAAACCATATCACCATTTAAGGAGTTTAAATTTCGGAGTGATAGGACCACATTTGCGTTAGCAAAGAGATGAAAGTCTGATCTAGAGGTGACAGTGAGGATGAAAAGACGTAAATAGATTCTAGACCTCAAAGGTGGAAAGTAGAATCAACAGGGTCTAGCAAAACAAGCAATATAATAGAGAAGGAAAGCAAGACCATCAGGTTCCTCACTGAGCCACTGGATAAATAATGGTGTTATTTACTCAAATAGCAATTACTGCAGATGAGGATTTGGGGAGTAAAATTATGAGTTCCGTTTAATCTATGTTGAGTTTTTATATGCTTGTAAGATATCCAAGTGGGGACATTTGAAATAGTGAGATCTCAGGACCTCAGGGGAAATACGCAGACTTTTTTTTTTAATTAATTTATTTTTTTTTAATTTTTTTTTTTTTTTTTTTTAAAGATGGGTTTTCACCCTGATGGCCAGGCTGGTCTTGAACTCCTGACCTCAGGTGATCCACCCACCTCGGCCTCCCAAAGAATATGCAGACTTAAGGTATATAGATTGGGAAATATCGGCATAGGCATGGTAATTGAAACCATGGAATGAGTGAGCTTGCTTAAGGAGAATGGGGGGAAAAAGCACAGGCCCAGCCAAAGTCTTATACGGACTACAGAAGATCCTGCAGGAGAAACAGAGCATGGCCAGACAGACAAGATAGAGTGTGATAGCATAGAAGTCAATAGACAGAGGGGAGTCATGAGTGGAGTTAAATGCTCTCTGCAGAATTTATCCAAAGAAATAACGATAAGCCCAAAGACTTGCCTGTAAGACTATTTCTACACTGTCTGCAATGGGAAAATATTGGTAGTGGGGAAAGGAAGGGGAAACCCAACAGTAAGATAGTTGTTAAATAAATGTTGGTACATCCATACAATAGAATGTTGTATAATCTTTAAATCACATTTCTGAAGAATATTTAATGACATGGGAAAATGTTAAGTAGAAAAAGCATCTGTTTAAAAATTATGATACCACTTTTGCTTTTAAAATTATGCTTAATCATACAGATATAGTCACAAAATATTTAGACTATAATGATATGCAGTATACAAAAATGTTAACACCAAAAGTTGGAAATGGATTAGGAGGCAAGACTGGGTAGTGGAATTATTGGATGGGTGGTTTGCATTTCATTTATTATATTTTTTCTCATTTTCCATGCTAAACATATAGTCCTTTTACACTAAGAAAAATCTTAATAGATTTTTGCTTAAGAATCTTATGACACATAACACATAATATACAGTGATGACTTTTTTGTTTTTTGTTTGTTTTTTGAGACAGGGTCTTACTCTGTCACCCAGGGTAGAGTGCAGTGGCATGATCACAGCCCACTGCAGCCTTGACCTCCTGGGCTCAAGCTATCCTCCCACTTTGACCTCCTCAGTAGCTGGGACCACAGGCATGCGCCACCATGCCTGGCTAATTTTTTAATTTTTTGTTGAGACAGGGTCTCCCTGTGTTGCCCAGGCGAGTCTCAAACTCCTAGACTCAAGGGATCCTCCTACCTTAGCCTCCCAAAGTGCTGGGATTATAGATGTGAGCCACCATGCCCAGCCCAGTGATCAAATATCATACTTGGAGAAACTAGGTAGCAACATGGTAAAATATGTGTGCTATAACATTAAGTTATAGCAGGTTATATTACTTTACATAGAAAGATGCAGGTAGAAGTTGGTAGAAGTGTCAAAGATAAAGCTGGGGCCAGGGCACGATGGCTCATGTCTGTAATTCCAGCACTTTAGCAGGCCAAGGCAGGTGGATCACTTGAGGTCAGGAGTTCGAGACCAGCCTGACCAACATGGTGAAGTCCCATCTCTACTAAAGATACAAAAAATTAGCTGGGCATGGTGGCTCATGCCTGTAATTTTAGCTACTCAGGAGGCTGAAGCAGGAGAATTATTTGAACCTGGGAGGCAGAGGTTGCAGTGGGCCAAGATCATACCATTGCACTCCAGCCTGGGCAACAAGAGCAAAAACTCTCTCAAAAAAAGAAGAAGAAGAAAGAAGAAGAAAGAAGAAAGAAGAAAGAAGAAAGAAGAAAGAAGAAAGAAGAAAGAAGAAAGAAGAAAGAAGAAGAGGAAGAGGAAGAGGAAGAGGAAGAAGAGGAAGAGGAAGAGGAGGAAGAGGAAGAGGAGGAAGAAGAAGAGGAAGAAGAAGAAGAAGGAGAAGAAGGAGAAGAAGAAGAGGAAGAGGAAGAGGAGGAAGAGGAAGAGGAAGAAGAAGGGGAGGAAGAGGAAGAGGAAGAAGAAGAAGAGGAAGAAGAAGAAGAAGAAGAAGAAGAAGAAAGAAAAGAAAAGAAAAGCTGGACACTAGTTAAAGACAGCAAAGAGATAGCAAAGATTTTATTCAGTCATTTACTGTGGTAGGGGAAACAGCTAAGTTCAGCTGTGAGTTACACAGAGATGTCTTGGAAAATGGGGGAATAGGGAAGAGGAGCAAGCCTGGCCCCAGTAGCATCACAGAAGTGAGACATTACAAAAAGCGGGGAAGTGAGGGAGGGTCAATATCAATGTAATTAGGCCATCTGTGTCTGCCCACTAGCATTTACCCAAGTCAGGCTTCTACCCTCCCTCAGAGTCCGGGAGGCAGAGGGCTTATCCTTCTTGGTAACATTCAAAGGAATGGGTTTCACGTCCTTGACAAATACATTCCTGAGCTGTAGAAGATACACATGCATCTCAAAGGGACAAAGGAATTTTTTTTTAAATAAAGGCTCTGAGAAAGGGATGTCAAGGGCTCATGGCCAGGTGTTGCTGGAACAAATAATAAATTCTTTTGGCAGCCTTGATCTTTGACAGACTGGAACTCAAGGTGGGCCAGGTCATCCCAGGGACATGCCTTTAGGCTGCTAAAGCAATATCAGTTTTTAGTCAAGTTTCTTAGAGCAGGGCTTTAGATGGAGATGTTTGTGCCAAATATGCAGTTCTCAAGAGCTAAGGTATCCGTAATCAAAGGGTGGGGACAGATCCAGGACAGGCAGAGCAGGTCCTTTTCCTGCCCAACTGGGTAAAGGCCTCTGCCCTGTTAATCACCGAATAAATGAGTCCCTGGACTTTAATGCTTGCCCAGTGCCCCCACAGCGTCAGTTCATGGATGAAGGGACATCCTAGGAACACATGCCAGGATGTCCTTGTTCCAACGCCTCCACACACAGCAAGGCCTCACACAAGGTCACACACACACGAGAGGGCACAAGAAAAGGTAGAAAACTTGCCCAGGTTCTGCCTACCAAGCCAACTGCCCTAACTCCAGGCTTCATCACCTGGAGGAAGAGGTGCCATTTTCTAATCTGCCTGCCCAGAGGAAGTACCTTTTCTAATCAGAACAAAGTGTCCTTCTATGCTAAGGTGACCCTAACTGCATTAGTTTTGACATTGGCAGGCAGATTCAAGATAATTTGGGATCATCTTTGATAGGGTCCTATAACAAGATATAACTCATTATAATCGAAAATTAATTTCAGTACATTATTTTGGTTTTTGGTGGCATAGTCTATACTTTGAGGACTTGTTGCACAGTCAATCAAAATGTATACAGTATTTGTACCTGTAAGTGTTTATTAAAGATAGAGAGCCATTATGATCCCACTTCCCCACCGCCATTCATGCTCCTACCCCTCCAATTCCCCCACCTCTCTACCACCAGCTTCATTTACTGATTTGGAAAAATATTGCAAAGCAGAAAGAAACAACATTACTACATGGCTTTCTTTATGTCAGTTTAGTTACCCAAATGAGGAATCTGATTAACAGCTAAATTTTGTACTGCAGATAATGCTGGAACTAAAAATGCTTTCAAAATAAAATTTGCATATAGAAGCAATAGATATTGTAATCAAGAAACATATAAAGCAAAGTATACTTTACTCCAACATCAAAAAACAAAAATCAAACAAACCCACAAAACCTGTGAATACTCCAACTCGACAAGGATGACTGACAAAAAGCTCAAGCAAAACATTTGAATTCTTTCATGTTGGAAAGGAGCCAAAAGGAGAGACAAGAACAAAGATAAACTTTCAACTCAAACAAAGACACAACCCACTGGGAAAGGCATGTTCTGCCAAGGCTTAAAGAAGGGACTGTCTTTTGCTTCCCCCATATCAAGGCCAAAACAATACACAATGTCTCTCAATTTTTCATCCTGCCCTTGATCTGAAAATACTACAGCGGAATGAATTAGTGCTGGGGTGGGGATGATGGAACTAGGCCTTCAGTGTGGGGCAGGCTTCCTTGGGCTCTCCAATTTGCCCTGGTTCTGAAGCTTCAGTATCAAAAATGCAGAGTCCTGGGTCTTCTCTCTCTAAAGATTCCAATCCAGGAAATCAGGAATGGGACCAAAGAATTTTAAAATAAGCACTGCAGGTCTATCTTTGTCAAAACTCTTTACAGCTGGTGAGAAACTGAGACCAAAAAATGTGGTATGTCTACGGCATAGAGAGGAAATGTTGATAAAATTGTTTATCAGCTCTCATGGTTTGTTTGCAGATTCTCTAGAGTTCTCTATGTACAAGATCATGACACCTGCAAATAGAAATTTACTTTCTCCTCTCCAATCCTGATTGCTTTTATTTCTTTTGCTTGCCTAATTGCCCTGGCTAGAACATCTAGCACAATGTTGAATAGAAATGATGAAAGAGAACATCCTTGTTTTCTTCCTGATCTTAGGAGAAAAGCTTTCAGTCTTTAATCATTAAGTATGATGTTGGATGTGGGTTTTTCACAGATGCCCTTTATTAGGCTGAGGAAGTTCCCTTCTATCTTATTTTTTGGTGTTTTTATCATGAAAGGGTATTGGTTGTTGTCCAATATCTTTTCTGTGTCAAGATTATATTGTGGTTTTCTTTTACTCTGTTAATTTGGTGCCTTCCATTGATTAATGTTCTTTTTTTTTTTTCAGAGTCTCACTCTGTTGCCCAGGCTGAGTGGGGTGCAGTGGCGTGATCTCAGCTCACTGCAATCTCTGCCTCCTAGGTTCAAGCGGTTCTCATGCCTCAGACTCCTGAGTAGCTGGGATCATGCCTGGATAATTTTTGTATTTTTAGTAAAGATGAGGTTTTACCATGTTTGCCAGGCTGATCTCGAACTCCTGACCTCAGGTGATCCACCTGCCTCGGCCTCCCAAAGTGCTGGGATTACAGGCCTGAGCCACCAAATCCAGCCTGATTAACTTTCATATGTTGAACAAACCTTGCAGTTTTAGGATAAATTCCCATTGGTCATGGCATATCAACCTTTTAAATATGATGCTGGCTTTGGTTTTCCAGTATTGAGGAATTTTGTACCCGTGTTCCTAAGGGATACTGGTCTGTAGTTTTCTTTCCTTTTGATATCTTTGTCTGGCTTTGTTGTCAGAGCAATACTGGCCTCATAGAATAATTTAGGAAGTATCCCCTCTTCTATTTTTTGACTGCATTTAAGAAGGACTAGTGTTAATTCCTCTTTAAAGGTTTGGCAGAATCCAGCAGCAAAGCCATCTGTGCCTGGGCTTCCTTTGTGGGTAGTTTTGGATTACTAATTCTTTTTACTAGTTATAGGTCTACTCAAATTTTCTTGAGCTTATTTTTATAGTTTGTGTGTTTTTAGAAATGTGTCTATTTCATCACAATTATCTAATTTGTTGGCATACTATTCATAGCATTCTCTTATATCCTTGTTATTTCTGTAAGATCAATAGTAATGTCTCCTCTTACACTCCTGATTTTAGAAATTGGAGTCTTCTCTGTTTCTGTTTTACCACTCTGCCTAAAGACTTGTCATATTTTGTTGATCTTTTCAAACAACCAATTTTTGGCTTAGTTGACCTTCTCTATTGTTTTTCTGTTATCTATTTCCATTCTTTCTTTACTTCCTTCATGCTTTGGATTTAGTTTGCTCTTCTTTCTGTAGATTCTTAAGGTAAAAGGTTAGGTTACTGATCTGAGATCTTTCTTCTTTTCCAATGAAGGTGTTTACAGGTATATATTTCCCTCTGAGCACTAGTTTTGCTATGTCCCCTAAGTTTTGGTATGTTGTGTACTTGTTTTCATTCACTTCAAAGTATTTTTGAATTTCTATTGGGATTCCTTCTTTGATCCACTGTTTACTTAGGAGCGTGTTGTTTAATTTTTACATATTTGTGAATTTTTCAAATTTTCTTTTTTTTTTGAGACAGTTTCACTCTTGTTGCCCAGGCTGGAGTGCAATGGCAGGATCTCGGCTCACTGCAACTTCTGCCTCCTGGATTCAAGCGATTCTCCTGCCTCACCCTCCCGAGTAGCTGGGACTACAGGCACATGCCACCACGCCCAGCTAATTTTTGTATTTTTAGTAGAGACGGGCTTTCTTCATATTGGTCAGGCTGGTCTCGAATTCCTGACCTCAGGTGATCTGCCTGCCTTGGCCTCCCTAAGTGCCGAGATTACAGCCGTGAGCCACCACACCCAGCTCAAATTTTCTTATGTTATTATTTCTAATTTCATTCCATTGGCAAAGAACATACCTTGTATAATTTTCATCTTTTAAAATTCATGAGACTTGTTCTATGGCCTAAAATATGGTCTATCCCGGAGAGTGCTCCAAGTGCACTTGAGAACAATGTGTGTTGTGCTGCTGTTGAATGGAGTGTCCTATGCACGTCTGTCAGGTCTGGTTGATAAACACTATTGTTCAAGTCATCCATTTCCTTATTAATTTTCTGTCTAGTTATTTTACTCATTATTGAAAGTGTGGTATTTAAGTTTTATTATTATCATTGAATTGTCCATTTATCCATTCAGTTCTGTCAGGTTTTGTTTCATGTATATTGGGGCTCAGTTTTAGGTAATTATGTATGTATAATTGTAATATCTTCCTGATGGATTGACCCTTCTATCATAAAAAAGTCCTATATCTAGTAATATTTTTGCATTAATGTCTACTTTGATCTTACTATAGCTACTCTAGTTCTCTTTTGCTGTGTGCATGGTATTTTTTCATCTTTTTAATTTCAACTTATTTCTTTGATGAATAACTTCCTTTTATATGCTTATTGACCACTTGAGTATCCTCTTTTGTGGAGTGCCTGTTCACGTCTTTGCCCTTTTTTTATTTTCATTTTTTGTCTCTATCTTACTGATTTGTAGCAGTTCTTCATACATTATAGATACAAGGCCTTTGTAGAATGTACTACTGCAAATGTTTTTTCTGCTCTATCGAGTCTCTTTTCACTTTTCTAGTAGTGTGATGAATAGTTCATGAAGTTCAATTTATCAATCTTTCTTTTCAGTTCTTTAATTTTTCTTTCATTTCTTTTCATTTTCCTTTTTGTGTCCTGTTTAAGAAATCTTTGCGGCTGGGTGCGGTGGCTCAAACCTGTAATCCCAGCACTTTGGGAGGCCAAGGCGGGCGGATGATGAGGTCAAGAGATTGAGACCATCATGGCCAACATGGTGAAACCCCATCTCTACTAAAAAATACAAAAATTAGCTGGGCATGGTGGTGAGTGCCTGTAGTCCCAGCTACTCGGGACGCTGAGGCAGGAGAATTCTTGAACCCAGGAAGTGGAGGTTGCAGTGAGCTGAGACCACGCCACTGCACTACAACCTGGTGCCTGGCGACAGAGCAAGACTCTGTCTCAAAAAAAAAGAACAACAAAAAAAAGAAATCCTTGCTTTTTTTTTTTTTTTTTTTTCTCTGAGACAGAGTCTCACTCTGTCACCCAGGATGGAGTGCAACAGGACCACAATCTCACTGCAGCCTCCGCTTCCCAGACTCAAGTGATCCTCCCACCTCCGCCTCCCGAGTAGCTGAGACCACAGGTGACCACCAACACAACCGGCTAATTTTTGTATTTTTAGTAGAGACAAGGTTTCACCATGTTGGCCAAGCTAGTCTCAAACGCATAACCTCAAGTGATCTACCCACCTTGGCCTCCCAAAGTGCTGGGATTACATGCATGAGCCACTGTGCCCAGACAAATATCTGCTTACTTGGGCTTTTTTTTTTCTTTAACATAGCATTATGGCAATGACTGACTAATATATTAGATATTGCCCACTTCTTCTCCAAAGTGGTTGTTTTAACTTTTACTCAAATCAGCAGTATTTTAACATTCCCTTTGCTTCACATCCTCCCTTTGTCAGACTTTAAACTTCTGATAGATGTAACGTGTCTTCTTAGTGTGGTTGGAATGTGCATTTTCCTAATTACAAATGAAACTGAGAATATTTTCATATGTTTATTGACCATTTGAGTTTATGTTCCTATTTATTGACTGTTGATTTCTTATATATGTTTGAAAGATTCAAGAACAAGTTTAAAAAAAGAAAAGCAAAATGCAGAATAATAGATATAAGGACACACACATGTGTGTGCTCATGTATATTCAATACATATATATCAATATGTATCTTTATATGATTAGTTTTAGTTTTAGTTTTAGTTTTTTTAGTCAAAATCTTGCTTTGTCACCCAGGTTGGAGTGCAGCTAATTTTTTTTTTAAAGACAGAGTCTCACTCTGTAGCCCAGGCTAGAGTGCAGTGGTGTGATCTTGGCTCACTGCAACCTTTGCCTCCCAGATTCAAGTGATTCTCCTGTCTCAGCCTCCTGAGAAGCTGGGATTATAGGCACCTGCCACCACGCGCGGCTTATTTTTGTATTTTTAGTAGAGATGGGTTTTACCATGTTGGCCCGGCTGGTCTCAAACCCCTGACTTCAGGTGATCCGCCTACCTTGGCCTCCCAAAGTGCCGGGATTATGGGTGTGAGCCACCACACCCAGCCATTTTTTTTTTTTTTAAAGACAGAGTCTTGCTCTGTAGCCCAGGCTGGAGTGCAGTGGCATGATCTCAGCTCACTGCAACCTCCACCTCTCTGGTCCAAGCGATTCTCCTCTCTCAGCCTCCTGAGTTGCTAGGATTACAGGCCCACATTACCATGCCCAGCTGATTTTTGTATTTTTAGTAGAGATGCGGTTTCACCATGTTGGTCAAACTGATCTCAAACTTCTGACCTCAAGTTATCCACCTGCCTTAGCCTCCCAAAGTGCTGGGGGTAAAGGCTTGAGCCTGCATGGTATATATTTTTTAAATTAAACAATAGTTGAAAGAGTCATTAAAAGACATTTGTAGTAAACTGTAAAAGCAAAATGACAAAACTTGTAATTTGTTTTAAAAAAGTGAAAAAGTAAAGTAAGAATAATGTTCCTGGTGTGGGTGTGGGGAGATATTTAACATTGCTAGAATTTTGGTGGAAATGAGTAGGATCCAGAGAGTCAATCAGGTGGCCAAGTGAGATTGGATCTCAAGCAAGCTCCTGCAAAGCCTTTGATCTCCCTGTGGTAAAGGATTAATTGCCCATGAGGCATAAGTCAACGAACTAGATCAGTAAAACTTCAGCCCTGCTGCATACTAATATTACCTGAGAAACTTCTAAAGTAAGGATCAAAGGGCAGGGTGCAGTTACGCATACTTGTAACCCCAACACTTTGGGAGGCCGAGGCAGAAGGATCTTGAGCCAAGGAGTTTGAGACTATCCTCGGCAACACAGTGAGACCCCCATCTCTACCAAAAAAGAAAAAATTAGCTGGGTGTGGTGGCACGCACCTGTAGTCCCAGCTACTCAGGAGGCTGAGGCAGGAAGATGGTATGAGCCCAAGACTTTGGGGTTGCAGTGAGCTATGATCACAGCACTGCACTCCAGCCTGGGTGACAGAGGGATACCCTATCTCAAATAAATAAATAAATAAATAAATAAATAAATAAATAAATAAGAATATTGGCCAGATGTGGTGGCTCACTCTTGTAATTCCAGCACTTTGGGAGGTTGAGCAGGTGGATCACCCGAGGTCGGGAGTTTAAGACCAGCCTGGTCAACATGGTGAAAGCTGTCTCTACTAAAAATAAAAAATTGGCCAGGTGCAGTGGCTCATGCCTGTAATCCGAGCACTTTGGGAGGCTGAGGCGGGTGGATCACTTTAGGTCAGGAGTTCCAGAGCAGCCTAGCTAACATGGCAAAACCCTGTCTCTACTAAAAACATAAAAATTAGTGGAGCGTGGTGGTGGGTGCCTATAATCCCAGCTACTTGGGAGGCTGAGTAGGAGAATCACTTGAAAGGTGGGGGGGTGCGTGCAGAGGTTGCAGTAAGCCAAGATCGAATCAGTGCACTCCAGCCTGGGTGATAAGAGGAGGACTCTCTTTTTTTTTTTTTTTAGACACAGTTTCACTCTTGTTGCCCAGGCTGGAGTGCAGTGGCGTGATTTCAGCTCACTGCAACCTCCTCCTCCCATGTTCAAGTGATTCTCCTGCCTCAGCCTCCCTAGTAGCTGGTATTACAGGCAAGTGCTATCATGCTCAGCTAATTTTTTTTGTATTTTTAGTAGAGACAGGTTTTCTCCATGTTGTTCAGGGTGGTCTCGAACTCCTGACCTCAGGTGATCCGCCCACCTTGGCTTCCCAAAGTGCTGCGATTATAGGCATGAGCCACTGCACCCAGCTAAGAGAGACTGTCTCAGAGAAAAAAAATAAAAGAAAAAAGAAAAGAAAAGAAATCTAGGCTGTACCTTGGAATAACTGATTCAAAATCTTTTTTTTTTTTTTGATGGAGTTTTGCTATTGTTGCCCAGGCTGGAGTGCAATGGCGTGATCTCGGCTCACCACAACCTCTACCTCTCAGGTTTGAGCAATTCTCCTGTCTCAGCCTCCCAAGTATTTGGGATTACAGGTGCGTGTCACCATGCTTGGCTAATTTTTTTTTTTTTTTTTGGAGATGGAGTCTTGCTCTGTTGCCCAGGTTGGAGTATAATGGCGTGATCTCAGCTCACTGCAACCTCTGCCTCCCAGGTTCAAGCAATTTTCCAGCCTCAGCCTCCCAGGTAGCTGGGATTACAGGCACCCACCATCACGCTTGGCTAATTTTTGTATTCTTAGTTGAGATGGGGTTTCAGCATGTTGGCCGGTCTTGAACTCTTGACCTCATGATCTGCTGGCCTAGGCCTCCCAAGGTACTGGGATTAGAGGTGGGAGCCACCACACCTGGCCCTAATTTTGTATTTTTAATAGAGATGGGATTTCACCGTATAGGCCAGGCTTGTCTGAAACTTGTGACCTCAGGTGGTGCCCCAGCTTCCCAAAGAGCTGGGATCAGAGGTGTGAGCCACCACGCCCAGACCAATCCAAAATCTTAGTTGAGATTTTGCAGAAGTGGTGGCTCTGGGAATGGTATTTTTAAAAAATTGTCCAGGTGATTACTATGGGCAGACAAAGTTGAAATCCCACAATGTAGATGTCAATATGTAAGACATCAAACAACACTGTTGGAGAAAAAAAGAATTTTTTTTGACATGTGGTTATCAGGTTTTTAAATCTTAAGTATAATGACATAAGGAAAAATTTGTAGATTTCTGTTAGGTGACATCAACAGAAGGTAAAAGAAAATTATAGCTTAAAAAAGGTTTCTATCTCAAAATAAGTTTTTTAAAAATGACTTTCATTCAATGATTATTGAGAATCTATGACATGCAAAGCCTTGTGCTAGAACTGTGGGTTTTTTTTTTAATGGCTGGGAAATGGCTCTTACCCTCAAAGTCGTTACAGTCTAGTTAAGAGATACAAAGAATTAGAGATAGAAAGAAAGAAATGCCAAAGTGGAAGAAACAAAATATATGGGCACACTAAGGAGATGAACACTGGCGAGGAGGGTGGGAATGGGGAGGCTTCATGGAGAAACCAGGATTTGAATGCAGCTTTGAAGAATGAGCAGTATTTCAGGAGGTGGAGAAGTTGGGGTGAGGGGCAGAGTCCCGGGAACAGTAGGAGCCACTGTTGATACTTTGGAGAGGTATCACCAATCTCTCCATCTCTCCATCTCTCTGTCTGTCTCTCTCTCTATACAATGTGTATGTAAATTACATACATACATATATAAAATACATGTTGCATATATGTATGTATAAAATAAAATCTTGTGACACTCCCCCCCAACTCACCACAAAAAAGAGAAAGTTAAGCTTGGGACCTGAGTCACACAAAAACTGCTTTCCTGCCGGGAGTGGTGACTCACTCCTGTAATACCAGCACTTTGGGAGGCCAAAGCGGGTGGATCACCTGAGGTCAGGAGTTCAAGACCAGCCTAGCCAACATGGTAAAACCCTGTCTCTACTAAGATTGCAAAAAAAATTAGCTGGGCATGGTGGCGCACACCTGTAATCCCAGCTACTTGGGAGGATAAGGCAGAAGAATCGCTTGAACCTGGGAGGCAGAGGTTGCAGTGAACCGAGATCGTGCCACTGCACTCCAGCCTGGATGACAGAGTAAGATTGTCTCAAAACTACAACAACTGCTTTCCTTTTGTTCCCAAATAGCTGTAATTTCACATGCTTACTTTGTCTTATGCAAACTGTAGATCTGAGCACAAAACAAATGCATAATTGCCTTTTCCCTGGCTGCTTTTTTTTTTTTAATGTAAAATATAGATTCACTGGGTGCTAAAAAAAAGCCTCACCAGAGGCCACACATGGTGGCTCACGCCTGTAATCCCAGCATTTTGGGAGGCCCAGGCGGGTGGATGACCTGAGGTCAGGAGTTTGAGACCAGCCTGACCAACATGGAGAAACCCCATCTCTACTAAAATACAAAATTAGCCGGGCGTAGCTCATGCCAGAAATCCCAGCTGCTCTCCTGAGGCAGGAGAATCACTTGAATCTGGGAGGCGGAGTTTGTGGCAAGTCTAGATCGCGCCACCGCACTCCAGCCTGGGCAGCAAGAGCAAAAGTCCATCACACACACACACAAAAAGCCTCACAAGAATGTGACTGCTTGCCTCATTGCCTATCCTCTGTCACTTTTTCCCCTTTCCTCCTTCCCTTCCTGCTCACTATTTCCCCTTTAAATACTGAAGTCCTCAAAACCCTCTTTTGAGGGTTTCCTCTTCTTTTCAAATCCTTTGCCCATTTTTCTATTGGGTTATTTTTATTCTATTGTTTTTCAAGACAAAGCACAGGACACAGATCCTACTGTGACTTGTGTTTTTTCTTTCTGGGTATGTCCTCAACCTTGGCAAAATAAACCCCTAAATCAATTATTTGCCTCAGTCACTTTTTGGTTTACACATATACGTATGGGTTATATACATATACATATGTACATGTATATACACATCACATAGGAATAAACTAAGCAATTGTTTGGGCATATATTTACATATATATTTGATATATTTATGGAGTACCTATCTAATGTTTCTAAGGATACTGTGTCTATTTATTAACATATTCACATATATGTTAGTGTGTTAGGGGAGTGTGGGGTATGTTTATTCTCTCTCTTTTTTTTTTTTTTCCTTTTTGAGACAGAGTCTCACTCTGTCGCCCAGGCTGGAGTGCAGTGGTGCCATTACAGCTCACTGCAGCCTCAACCTCTCCAAGCTCAGGTTATCCTCCCACTTCAGCCTCCTGAGTTGCTGGCACTACAGGCGTGCACCACTACATCTGGCTAATTTTGCTATTTTTTTTTTTCTTTAGAAATGGGGTTTTGCCACGTTGCCCAGACTGGTCCCAAACTCCTGGGCTCAAGCAATTGTCTCCTCCCACCTCGGCCTCCCTAAGTGCTGAAATTACAGGCATGAGCTGCATCCAGCCATGTTTACTCTCTAATGTGTGTTGTTTTTATTAAAAAACTGCAGTGCTCCTTTGCCTGAAACCTTTTGCAGACTCCCCATCACCTACCAGGTTACATGCAAGCTCCTTGCCTGTTGCACCAAGCCTGTGTGGTCAGGGCTCTGTTTGCCTCTATCTCCAGCCTTCTCTTCAGGGCTCTACAGTGGGAGTATGAAAGAAAGAGTGCTCCTCCTGAGAACTTTCTTCCAAACTGAAGTCCTTTCAGCAATTATTTTCAAGATTAATATGTCAACATGACTACTGTTACAGGGATAATGAAAAGACCTAGGGGAAGCAGCGTGAAAGCAAAACTGACCATGCAGAGAGGGAGCCACAGGACAATGCCTGCTTTATGGACTTCCTCCCCCACTACCCAAAGACAGAGCCCACCCCCTCCCTGACCGAATTCCCCATGTTTGGAATTAGCTTTTACACTGCTGCAGTCACACTGAGAACTTTATAAACTGCTCCTAGGTCCTTGAACAAGCCCAGCTGTGTCACATCTCTGTGATTTTACACATTTTCATCCCGCATGCTTAAATGCCCTTACCTACCATGGTCTGCTAGGCAAACTCTAATTATCTTTCAAAATTCAGCTCATGCAACATCGTTTCTTTCCATCTGGAGGCCACAGTGAGATGTTCCCCACCCAGTGATTTAGAAACAAGATCGCCACAAAATAACACAAGCAAAGCACACATATCATAAACCCGATCAGCCCTCTGGAAGAGAAAACCAAACAATTGTGTATATAAACATGTGAAGAATTTAGAAACTCTCTAAAAGGGAGTTTTCTAATTTCAAAAAGAAAAAAAAGGAGAAAGTGGTGTCGGATATTCTCGAGGACAGAATATAGAAAAAACTGCAATTCAATAAACAGAAAACAAGTAATTGTATTTGCCATGTTTACAACAAGACCATGTGAAGAAAAGGGTCTAGTATACCCAGGAAACACAGAGTTAGGGTGGGGATGGGGTTAGATAGGTACACATCATTACTTTCTACTGCTATTTATTAGCCTAGCATATGAATCAATTATAACTTAACTTCTATTGGTAGAAATGAAGATGGTTTTCAATAGTTAGCCATAATAAACAATGCTCAATGAGCATTTCATTCATATCTCCTTGTGCTCATGAGCTCATATTTTCTTTCTTGAGACAGAGTTTCACTCTTGTCACTCAGGCTGGAATGCAATGGTGCAATCTCGGCTCACTGCAACCTCTACCTTCCACGTTCAAGTGATTGTCCTATTTCAGGCTCCCAAGTAGCTGGGATTACAGGCACCCACCACTATACCTGGCTAATTTTTGTATTTCCAGTAGAGACAGGGTTCTACCACATTGGCTGGGTTGATCTCAAACTCCTGACAGTGATCTGTCCACTTTGGCCTCCTAAAGTGCTGGCATTAGAGGCGTGAGCCACTGCACCCAGCCTCATATTTTCTTTTTTTCCTCTCTTATTTAAAATCAAGACAGGGTCTTGCTCTATCTCACAGGCTGAAGCACAGTGATGTGATCATGGCTCACTGCAGCCTTAACCTCCTGGGTTCAAGTGATCCTTCCACCTGGGCCTCCCAAAGTGCTGGTATTACAAGTGTGAATCACTATGTCTGGCCTAGCTCATATTTTCCCAGGGTATGTGTTCAGGTGTGAGATTACTGAATAATAAAGTCTGAGCCTAGTCAACTTTGCTAGATAAGGTCAAATTGTTCTTCAAAGTGGTTGTGCCGGTTTATGCTGCCACCAACAGTGTAATAGTGTTCTAGTTGTTCTGTATTCTTACCAACACTTGGTATTGTCAGACGTAAATGTTTGACAATTGGATGCAATGGAAATGCTATCTCACTATGGTTCTACTTTGCATTTCTTTGGTTAGTACTGAGATTTCACATCTTTTTATATGGCTATGGCCACTTGAATTTCCTCTTCTTTTTATATCCTTTTCTCATTTTTGTGTTGGGTCCTTTTTATTCTATTTATTGTTTTGTGGGAATTCCATATGTCTATGTACGTATTGTAAGTGTGTGTTTGTGTGTGTGGTGTGTGTTGGGTTTATTCCTCTCTCTTGTTTATTCATTTTTTTAAAAAACCTCTCTGTTCCTCAATTTTCTCATCTGTAAAATGAGTATATTATTGTTAGTGTATGTAATGTCCTGTAACAGTGCCTAGCATTTTAGAAAACACAATATAAATATTTGTTTGTATCATTATCAGCATCTTTGGATGAAAAGTTTTAATTATTTTTAAAGTATCTTTTAATAAATAGAGAAATTAAAACTTCAATGCCTATATTTATAAATATTTCCTCTATGGTTTGTGCTTTTTATATCTAACACTGGCTTTTTATGTTTACTCTATGCTTTGCCTATTCTCTCTTTTTTTTTTTTTTGAGGCAGAGTCTTGCTCTGTCACCCAGGCTGGAGTGCAGTGGCACAATCTTGGCTCACTGCAGCCTCCGCCTCCTGGGTTCAAGCAATTGTCCTACCTCAGCCTCCCGTGTAGCTGGGATTACAGGCATGCACCACTATACCTGGCTAGCTCTGCCCATTCTCAAAGCATTTTCACTATTTGAAAACTTTCCCATCAAACATGCTAGAACCTATTAAAATTGGGAGAATATGGAAAATACCTAAATCATTTCCTCTGTGTTTTAAAGGATGATGATTGCTTTTCTAGATATTATCATGAATACCAAAGTCATGCTTTTGTTCACTGAGTTTAACTCCATAAAACAAGGGTTTTGGCTGGGCGTGGTGGCTCATGCCTGTAATCCCAGCACTTTGGGAGGCCGAGGAGGGTGGATCACCTGAGGTCAGGAGTTCAAGATCAGCCTGGCCAACATGGTGAAACCCTGTCTCTAGTAAAAAAAAAAAAAAAAAAAATGCAAAACTTAGCCAGGCATGCTGGCGGGCACCTGTAATCCCAGCTACTTGGGAGGCTGAGGCAGGAGAATTGCTTGAACCTGGGAGGCAGAGGTTGCAGTGAGCCAAGATTGTACTATTGCACTCCAGCCTGGGCAACAGAGCAAGACTCCATCTCAAAAAATAAAAAAATAAAACAAAGGTTTTTAAAATCATGATATCTTGTTGAGCACATGCTGGTGGTTCTTATATGGTATTCAAAATTTAAATTTCTATTTCTCTACATGCTTTTTTCTTAGGGTATTGCTCTGTCACCTAGACTGGAGTGCAGTGGTGCAGTTATAGCTCACAGCAGCCTCAAACGCTTTTGCTCAAGTGATCTTCCTGCCTTAGCCTTCTGCATACATACACCATCACACTTGACTAATTTTCAAAAATGTTTTTTGGTGGGGCATGATGGCTTATGCCTGTAATCCCAGTACTTTGGGAGGCTGAGGTAGGCAGATCACCTGAGGTTGGGAGTTCAAGACCAGCCTGATCAACATGGAGAAACCCTTTCTCTACTAAAAATAGAAAAAAAATTAGCCTGGTGTGGTGGTGCATACCTGTAATCCCAGCTACTCAGGAGGCTGAGGCAGGAGAATAGCTTGAACCCGGGAGGCAGAGGGTGCAGTGAACTGAGATTGTGCTATTGCACTCCAGCCTGGGCAACAAGAGCGAAATTCTGTCTCAAAAAAAGAAAAGAAAAAAAAAAGTTTTTATAGAGACAGGGTCTTGCTTTGTTCCCCAGGCTGGGCTTGAACCCCTGGGCTCACGCGATACCCCCTGCCTTGACCTCCTGAGTAGCTGGGCCACCATGCCCTGCCTTTTTGTTTGTGTGATTTCCCCCCCCATTTTTCCCCAGCATTGCAAATGCCTCCATCTTTTCAAATGTTGATATTTTACATATATACCAGAATTATTCTTCTTTTCCTCTTGTAAAGCTTACTAGACTTCAACAAATACGTAAATAGTTTAACAAAGACCATATCTGTTCAGTGAGCTGAGTTGATTTGCTGTTCTGTTAAATAAAACCTTAGACATCACGTTAGCTATGTATTGTAGTCGTATTGCAATGTCACTCTTAGTGATGAAAATCACTTCCAGGCCCCTCAGTGGTGGATTCTTCCCTTCTGCTCTATTGAAGACATTATAATACTTCTTGGGAAAGTTTCATGGCTACAAAAGCGGTAGCAGTCACTATTCAGTGGAATTGTTGACAGATACAGAGCAACCCTGTCCGAACACAGAGAGATCAAGATGGGCTATAAGCCACAAAACCTCACAAGACAACTTGGATACCTGAAATAAATGCTGTGAAAGTTCCAAAGCTCCTTCCTGAAGAGAAGTCCTGCTTTGCCTAGATACCCCAGGGATTTGTCTCCAGATGGAGCTCTAGTGGTTTCTGCTCAGCCATAAATGTTAAACATTTTAGCTTTCATGATTGGTTGTCTACCTTGCTACCTTCTTGGGATTTACAAAGAAAAATGCTTGCACTCCAGACTCTCCTCAAAGAATATATATGGAATTTTTTGTCATTCAATTTATATCAGAAATCTAGCCCAAAGAATTTATATTCTGGGAAGATTACTGTATTAGTCCATCCTCACATTGCTATAAAGAAAATCTGAGACTGGGTAATTTATAAAGAAAAGAGATTTAATTGGCTCACAGTGCTGCAGGCTGTGCAAGCAGCATGCAGTATCCATTTCTGGGGAGGCCTCAGGGAGCTTTTTCTCCTGGCAGAAGGCAAAGCAAGAGCAGGTGTCTTACATGGCAGAAGCAGGAGCAAGAGAGCAAAGGGGGAGGTGCTACACACTTTTAAACAACCACATCTCATTAGAACTCATTCACTGATGCAAGGACAGTACCAAGGGGATGGTGCTAAACCATTCATGCAAAATTCACCCCCATTATCCAATCACATCCCACCAGGCCCTACCTCCAACGCTCAGGATTACAATTTTTATTTGAGATGGAGTCTCGCTCTGTCATCCAGGCTGGAGTGTGGTAGCGCAATCTCAGCTCACTGCAACCTCTGCCTTTCGAGTTCAAGTGATTCTCCTGCCTCAGCCTCCCAAGTGGCTGTGATTACAGGCACATGCCACCACACCTGGCTAATTTTTGTATTTTTAGTAGAGATGCAGTTTCACCATATTGGCCAGGCTGGTCTCAAACTCCTGAATTCAGGTGATTCGCCAGCCTTGGCCTCCCAAAGTGTTGGGATTACAGGCATGAGCCACCACATCCAGCCCCCTGAAAAGTTTTTCAAATAAACTTATATATTTATTTATTTATTTGTAATAGTGAGAGCCATATAATAGAATATACTTCCCTAGTTTCCCTGGCCAGGAAGCTTACCTCCCAATTTAAATTTCTATCATAGCTTCTGTGTTAATGTTTGTCATTAACACATATGTGTTCTGTTTTCCCCTTGGTCCTGATTTTCTATCCCTGTTTTTCTATCTTACTCTTACGTCCAAGATGCCTGTCTCTGGAGCTGATCACTCTTCAGAGATTCGGAGTCACTTACTAACTGCCTCCTCAACATCTCAATTAGATGTCTACAAGAATCTCAAATTCATGTCTACAAGAATCTCAAATTCAAAATGTCTAAAACTTCACCTAATTCCCCACCTAAAAACAAATGAACAAACAAAATCCAGCTCTCTTCTTCCTCTGCTTTTCCTAACCCCAAAGAATGTTAATATCATCCATCTAATAGCCCAAGTCAGAATTCTTAGTCATCCTTAATCCTCTTTTTCTCACCTTCTGCTTCTGTGTCTGTCAGGATTTGCTAGGTTATGCTGCAGTAACAAACAGCCCCAACTCTCAATGGCTTTACACAACACAAGTTTATTTCTCATCCTAACTACTGAGTTAGAGCACGGGCTCTGCTCCACTTTGTCACACCAACTCTAGGATACAGGATGACGGAGCAGCCACAATCTGCAACATTTTTGGTTACCACAAGAGACAGAAAAGAGTTCCAAAGGGTTTCATCTTGGCAATTTGGTGCTTAGCCCAGAAGTGACATATATTACTTCTGCTAGAGCTGTTAATAACTGGCTCTTCCACCCAACCACAAGAGATCAGGAAGTATAACACTACCAGGTGCCCAACAGAAAAATTAATAAGCAGCCTTAATGACTGCTATACTCAGGATGGACTCCCCAGAAGCAGACCCTAAGATGAAGATTCATGTGAAAGCTATTTACTAGGAAGTATTTCCAGGAAAAAAACAATAAGGGGTCAGGGAAGAGAGACAGGGAAGGAAGGAAGCCAAGCAAATGTTCAATAGCAAATGAAGTCCCATAGAGGGTAAGTTAGGTTCAATGCCATAGAAGAATTCTGGAGACAGTCATGCCTCAGAGCAGTCTGAACTGGTGCAAGGAAGCTGGAGACTTTATACTTCTGTACCTGGAGTCATTTGTAGGGCCCTTGCCAGGCAGATGTAAACCCCAGGCATTTCTGGCTTTCCTTGCAGATAGTGGCTGTTGGAAGTGAAAACATGGCATGAAATTGGTAAAGGGATCCAAAAGCATAAAAATGGAGCACTGATACACTTCTGTTACACAACCCCCAATCCAATAAATCACAGTATCTTGTTAGCTCTATCACCTATACATTTCCTAAATCATCAATTTTTCTCTATTCTCTAGTCGTTTCTCCCTCAAGTACCCCTTGAGCCCATCATCCTTAGTCTTCTGCCTTATTGCAACCAGGATACTGAACTGCACTCTTGATCTCTCTAATCTACTCTTCACACTGTAATCAGATTGTTCTTTCTGATTCAAGTGGCTTTTCCCTGGTGATATCTCAAATTCATCATGCCTGCTTTCTATTCAGGATACAATTCCCGTGATGTAGGTGAGAAAACTGAGGCACAGAGAAGTTAAGTAACTTGCCAATAGTCATTCAGTTAGCAACTGGCAGAGCCAGAATATGAATCTAGTATCCATTAACCCCAAAGCCTTTCCTATTACATTTCACTGTTACTGGATTGTGATTAATTTGCCCACTTTGTCCTGATTACTACCAGTTCTATAGGCTTCACATGCAATTGGTTTAAAGCCAAATTTATCATCTTACTTACCTCCCTCACCAAATGCCCCTGCTCCTGAGATTCCAATGTCAAAATGGCCCTGCCATCCTTTGCTGTTACCCTTGACTCTTCCTTCTTCTTTCTCTATTGTTTCAAGTTATTTCCACAGTTATTGTACTTCTGACTCCTAATGCCCATTGCTGCAGGTAGGGGTGGCTTTATATACCCTAAGCTGTGGTACAGAGTACCCAACAAGTACCCATATGTGGGAGGTCCTGGAGCTGGGCCCAAAGAGGGCTCATTAGCAGTAGATAGCATTCCAACAATACTCTGTGCCAAGAAATGAGATCAGAATCCAGGGAATGAAGCCAAAGTTGGCTAGTCAGTTGCCAAGCTGGAAGTTTTTGGACATGGTTATAAGCAAAGGGAAAGAAGCCAGTAGAGAGGGAGAGACCGACTGATGATGAAATTGAAAGAAGCAGTAACAGATGGGGCGGGGTTCTGGTGGAGGCGATCAAAGGCATCATTGTATGTCTCCTTGGGAGAGGGCTGGTTCTGATGATTGGGGTCTTGGGGAGAGGAGTTACATGCCTGGCATACAGTAGGTGCTCAAAATAGTGCTGACAGGTCTTAATGAAAATATCTGTCCTCTATTCCTGGAGGCAACTATTTTGAACCAATTTAGCTTAAAAAAATCAAAAACAAAAACAAAAACCCGGCTGGGCGTGGTAGCTCATGCCTGTAATCCCAGCAGTTTGAGGCCGAGGTGGGTGGATCACCAACATGGAGAAACCCCATCTCTACTAAAAATACAAAAAAATAAGCTGGACATGGTGGTGCATGCCTATAATCCCAGCTACTCGGGAGGCTGAGGCAAGAGAATCGCTTGAACCCAGGAGGCAGAGGTTGCGGTGAGCTGAGATCGTGCCTTCGTACTCCAGTCTGGGCAACAAGTGAAACTCCATCTCAAAAACAAACAAACAAACAAACAAACAAACAAAAAAACCCAAAAAACAAAAAACCCTAACACTTAGTTTCATATTTCTAAATAGAATACTTATTTCTTGATTTATCAACATGGAACCACTAATTTCCTATTAGGTGGATGGGTAACTTTGTCTGTTATATTACTACCCTCTACTTCTCCTCCTCTTTTCTCACAGTTTAAAAAAATCCTGGATAAATCAGTAGTCCATGTGATATGTAAATATGTAATGTCAATGTAACTATGGTTTGGTGATGATCCTATTCGTTGTATATTTTACCTTGTACAGTTTTTTTCTGGAATTAATAATTTAAGACATGTATTTCATGTACCTATCTTTAATGTTTTCTGAAGTAGTCCATCTGCTTTGCCAAATTTTGAGTAGATTTTCTTTCCCTCACTATGCTGAAGTATGTTAGGCAAATTGTTTCCATGTTTTCTTGGAGGCCTCCCTCCCACAGTGCTTCTCCCACTGCTGCAGCCTAAACAGGGTGCTGCAAAGCCCTAGTGCACAAGCTGTCATTCTGAGATCTCCTTCTCTACCAAACGGTTTCTCTTCTGTTGGGGCTCCTTTCTCTGGATCCAGTGAATTCTCTTCCTTGGTTTGGTCCACCTGCATAGTTGATTCGTGGTTTGGCTGGGTAATTTTCAAGGCATTATTCCACTATCCTCCACTATTCAGTGGTGTTGAGAAGTCTTATGGCACTCTGCTTCTTGTTATTTTGTTATCTTAGAGGTGAGAGTGTTTTCTTAGAAAACAATGGTAGTCTCAGTTGACAGTGTTCAAGCTGACTGTATTATGGACCAGTGGAGCTGGAAGGGACCCCAGTAACCCCTAGTTTGATATCCCTGTAATACAAAGAAGGTACCTGACATCCAGAGAAGTGACGTGCCTTGTCTGAAGTTGTGGTTAGGAAGGGACAGAGCCAGGACTCTAGATTCCATCCTCTGACCGTAAT
>CAUYLG010043809.1:0-16430 GCA_963573385.1 Cacajao melanocephalus
ATCAGCCATTCCAAAAACATACCAAAAAGTAAAGAGCATCACCATAATGAAGACTCTACATCAACTAATGGACAAAACAGCCAGCTAGCATTAAATGGCAGTATCAAACTCACATATATCAATATTAATCCTAAATTTAAAAGGACTAAAAGCCCCAATCAAAAGACACAGACAGGCAAATTGGTTAAAAAGCTAAAACACATCAGTATGCTGTATCTAGAACCATCTCACATGCAAGGATACACAAAGACTCAAAACAGAGAGATGGAGGAAGACATACCAACCAAATGGAGAGAAAAAGAAAATAAAACAGAAGCTGCGATTTTCATCTCTGATAAAACAGACTTTAAAGCAACAAAGACCTTAAGAAACAAAGAGAGATTACATGGTGGTGAAAGGATCAATGCAACAAGAGCTAACGATCCTAAATATATACACACACAATACAGGAACACCCAGATACATACGGCAGGTTCTTAATGACTTACAGAGACTTAGACTCGCACAAAATAATAGTGGGAGACTTTAACATTATACTGTCAATATTAGACAGATCAATGACATAGAAAATTAACAAAGATATCCAGGACTTGAACTCAGACCTGGAACAAGTAAACTTAATATTTACAGAACTCTGCACCCCAAATCCACAAAAACATACATTTTTCTCAGTATCACGTTACACCTATTTTAAAAGTGACCACATAATTGGAAGTAAATCACTCCTCAGCAATTGCATAGCATTTCACAGGTTTAAGTTAAACACTGGTTGGCTGCTTGTTATTTTCATCCCTTATTCCTTCCCGTTTCCATTGTTAAGCACAATTATTGGCATAAAAGAGGTTTTTAATACCCATTTTTAGACTGCATTCTAGCCTGGGCAATAGAGCAAGAATCCCGTTTTCTCTCCCTCCTCTTTCTCTTCCTCTTTCTCTCTTACATTCTTTTTTATTTATTTATTTATTTCACTCTCACTTTCTTTCCTTTTTCTTTCTTTCAAAAGTAAAAAAAAATTTAAAAATAAAAAAGATAAGCAACCTCAGCAAACTGAGGATATAAAATCAATGTGCAGAAATCACAAGCATTCCTATACACCAATAACAGAAACACAGAAAGCCAGATCAAGAATGAACTGCCATTCACAATTGCTACAAACAGAATAAAATACCTAGGAATAGTACTAACAAGGAACATAAAGGACCTCTTCAAAGAGAACTACAAACCACTGATCAAGGAAATAAGAGAGGACACACACAGATGGAAAAACATTCCATGCTCATGGTTAGGAAGAATCAATATTGTGAAAATGGCCATACTGCCCAAAGTAATTTATAGATTCAATGCTATCCTCATCAAGCTACCACTGACCTTCATAGAACTGGGGAAAAAAAATCACTTTAAACTCCATATGGAACCAAAAGAGTCCACATAGTCAAGACAATCCTAAGCAAAACAAAACAAAACAAAAAACCAAAGCTGAAGACATCATGCTACCCGACTTCAAATTATACTACAAGGCTACAGTAATCAAAACAGCATGGTACTGGTACCAAAACAGACAAAAACCAGTGGAACAGAACAGAGGCCTAGAAAGCAATGCCACACATCTACAACCATCTAATCTTTACAAACCTGACAAAAGCAAGAAATGGGGAGAGGATTCCCTGTTTAATAAATGGTTTTGAGGAAACTGGCTAGCCATATGCAGAAAGCTGAAACTGGACCCCTTCCTTACACCTTACACTACAATTAACTCCGGATGAATTAAAGATTTAAACATAAGAACTAACACCATAAAAACCCTAGAAGAAAACCTAGGCAACCTCATTCAGAACATAGGCATAGGCAAGGACTTTGTGAGTAGAACACCAAAAGCAATGGCAACAAAAGCCAAAGTAGACAAATGGGATCTAATTAAACTTAAGAGCTTCTGCACAGCAAAAGAAACAATGGTTAGAATGAACCAGCAACCAACAGAATGGGAAAAAATTTTTGCAATCTACCCATCTGACAAAGAGCTAATATCCAGAATCTACAAAGAACTAAAGCAGATTTACAAGAAAAAAAAAAAAAAAAAAAAAACCCATTCAAAAGTGGGTGAAGGATATGAACAGACATTTTTCAAAAGACAAATATGCAGCCAACGAACATATGAAAAAATGCTCATCATCATTGGTCATTAGAGAAATGCAAGTCAAAACCACATTGAGATACCATCTCATGCCAGTTAGAATGGTGATCATTAAAAAATCTGGAGACAGCAGATGCTGAAGAGGATGTGGAGAAATAGGAACAATTTTACACTGTTGGTAGGGGGTGTAAATTAGTTCAACCATTATGGAAGACAGTGTGGCAATTCCTCAAGGACCTAGAAATAAAAATTCCATTTGACCCAGCAATCCCACTGCTGGGTATATACCCAAAGGATTATAAATCATTCTATTATAAAAACACATGCACACATATGTTCACTGCAGCACAGTTTATGACAGTAAAGACCTGGAACCAACCCAAATGCCCATCAATGATAGACTGGACAAAAAAATGTGAAATATATACACCATGGAATACTATGCAGCCATAAAAAACGACAAGTTTGTGTCCTTGGTAGAGACATGGATCAATCTAGAAACCATCATTCTCACCAAACTGACGCAAGAACAGAGAACCAAACACCACATGTTTTCACTCATAGGCAGGTAATGAACAATGATAACACTTTGGAACAGGAAATGGAACAACACTCACAGGGATAGGCGGGGGAGTGAAGGGGAGGGGAGGGACAGCGACAATGGGAGGGGTGGAGCACAAGGAAGATAGGGAGGGATAACACAGAGAAATGCCTGATGTAGGTGACAGGGGTTGCATGGGGGATGGAGACAGTAAACCACCATGGCATGTATGTACCTATGCAACAATCCTGCAGGATGCAGGATGTGCACATGTACCCCAGAGCCCAAATACAATTAAAAAAGGAAAAAACAGACTTTAAATTTTAATAAAAAGGACAAAGAAGGATATTACATAATAAATGGTACAATCCAACAAGAAAACTAAACTATTATATATACACACACACACACACACACACCCAACATTAGAGTATCCAGATTCATAAAACAAGTTCTTGACCTACAAAAAGACTTAGACAGATGCACAATAGTGGGAAACTTTAACACCCCACTGACAGCATTAGAGAGATCATTGAGGAAGAAAACAAAGAAACTCTGGACTTATACTCAACACTTAACAAAAGACATCTACCAGAAAGCTTCATCCAACCACAGAATACACATTTTTCTCATCTGCACATGAAACATATTCCAAGATCAATCACATGCTATGTCATAAAGCAAGTCTCAAAAAAATAATCATAGCAAGCACACTCTTGGACCACAGAGCAATAAAAACAAATCAACACCAGGAAGATCTCTTAAAACTACACAGAAATGTAGAAACTAATTAAATGACTTATTCTTAACTCTTGGGTGAACATCAAAAATAAGGCAGAAGTCTAAATATTCTTTGAAATTAATGAAAACAGGGACACCACTTATCAAAATCTCTGGGATACAGCTAAAGCAGTGTTAAGAGGAAAGTTTAACTACATCTTCTTGCATGTGGGAGTTGAATGATGACAACACATGAAGACATGGGGTTTGGGGAAACATTGCACACTAGGGCCTTCCAGTGGGGGTGGAAGGAGGTGGAGTATCAGGAAGAATAGCTAATGGATGCTGGGTGTTGGGCTTAATACCTAGGTGAAGGTTGATCTGTGAAGCAAACAACCATATCACACATTTACTTATTTAACACACCTGCACATCCTGCACATGTACCCCGGAACTTAGAAGTTTAAGAAAGAAAAAAAGGGAACTTTATAGCACTAAGTGCCTTCATCAAAAAGTTAGACTTCAACAATCTGAGTTTACACCTAAAGGAACTAGAAAAAAAAAAAAAAAAGAACAAACCAATCCCAAGGCTAGCAGAGGCAATAGTTACATTATAGAAGATGTGAACAAAACTGAGATGAAAAAAATTCATACAAAAGATCAATGAAACCCAGAGTTGGTTATTCGAAAGAACAAGTAAAATTGATAAATCTCTGGATAGATTAACAAAAAAAGAAGATCCACAATCAGAAATGACCAAGCTGAAACTACAATTATTCATAGTAGCCTGATGATCTTTTGCATTTCTATCAACAATTCTATGCACACAAATCAAGAGGAAAGGAGTGGCCAAGATGACCAATTAGAAGTGGCTGCAGTTCATGGCTCTCATGAAGAGGAATGAAAATGACAAGTGAATTCTGAACCTTCAACTGAGGTATCCAGGTTCTTACATTGGGAAAGACTAGGTGGATGGCTCAACCCAGAGAGAGCAAAGAAAAGCAGCACAGAGCCAAAGGGGCCCCACCCTCAGCCAAGGGAGGTGGTGAGCGATTGTGTGACCCTGACAAGGAAACCACGCTTTTTCCATGGATCTTTGCAACCTATGGATCAGGAGGATCCCCTTGTGAGCCCATGCCACCAGGGCCTTGGGTCTGAAGCACAGAGTTGTGCAGAGTTTCAGCAAAGTGGAAACTCGGGACAGATTCCCAAGAGTTTTATATATCCAAGCCCTGGGAATTTCGGCAAAGTGGGTGATCCATTCAAGCATTCTAGGGGAATGCCTAGATAGATCTGAGCTCAGACACAGAGAATCCAGGTAGCAAAGTAGCATCGTTCTGTCGGCTCAACTCCTACAGCACCTCACAAGTTAAGACCCACTGGCTTGGAATTCCAGCCAGCCAGTGGCAGCAGGCTGGAGACTGCCTGAGATAGACCGAGTTCCCAGGGGAAAAGCCGGCCATTCTAGCCTGCTGGCTCCAAGGAGTCCAGGTGGTCCAGACCAGGTGGAGTTTCTCACAACACAGCATAGCTGCTATGATAGTTTGTAGGCAGACTGATTATTTAAGTGGCACTCCAATCCAACCCTCCTCACTGGGAAGGGCCTCCCTGCAGGAATTTCAGCAATTCCAGGCAGGGTTATATGGACAGAACTCTGATCTGTCCCTGGGATGGAGCCCTGGAGGGAAGGGCAGCCACCCTTTCTATGGTTCAGCCAACTTAGCCTTTTCAGCCTGCTGGCTCAGGAGAAGCCAGGCAGTATGGATGGGGGCGTGGAGTGGGTAGTTCCTCAAGCACGGTGTACCTGCTCTATCAAGGGGCAGCCAGACTGCTGCTTTAAGCAGGTCCCTGATCCCGATTCCATTCCTCCTGACTGGGTGAGACCTCCCAACAGGGGTGTCCAGACACCTTCTACAGGAGCATTTGTGCTGGCATCAGTTCAGTGCCTCCCTAGGACAGAGCTCCCAGAGTAAGGACCAGGCTGAGGTCTTTGCTGTTTCTCAGCCTTCCCTGGTAATACCTCCAGATGCAGGAGAGACCAAGGCGAGTAGGGTGTGGAATAGAACCCCAGCAAACCACAGCAGCCCTGCGGAAGAGTGGCCTGTTAAAAGTAAAACAAACATAAAGCAACAACATCAATAAAAGAAACCCCACAAAAACCACATTCAAAGGTCAGCAACCTCAAAGATCAATGATAGATAAGCCCATAAAGATGAAGGAATGCAAAATTGCTGAAAACTCAAAAAGCCAGAGTGCCTCTTCCCTCCAAATACCCACAAAACTTCCAGCAAGGACACACAGCTAGGCTGAGGCTCAGATGACTGAACTGACAGAAGTAGGCTTCAGAAGGTGGGTAATAAACTTCACTGAGCTAAAGGAGCATGTTCTAACACCCAATGCAAAGAAGCCAAGAATCATAATAAAACAATACAGGAGCCGATAATCAGAATAGCCAGTTTAGAGAGAAACATAACTGATCTGATGGAGCTAAAAAACAACACAAGAACTTCACAATGCAAACAAAAGTATCAATAGCAGAAAACGCCAACTGGAAGAAAGAATCTCAGGGCTTAAAAACTATCTTTGTGAAATAAGACAGGCAGAATATAGAGAAAAATACAATTAAAAGGAATAAAAAAAAACTTTAGAGAAATACAGGATTATATAAATAGACTGAACCTACAACTGACTGGGGTAACTGAAAAAGGTGGGGAGAATGGAACCAAGTTGAAAAACACTTCAGAGTATCATCCAAGACAACTTCCCCAACCTAGCAAGACAGGTCAACATTCAAATTCAACAAATCTAGAGAACTCCAGTAAGATACTCAATGAAAAAAATCAACCCGAAGACACATAAGTCAGATTCTCCAAGGTCTAAATGAAAGAAAAAAATGTTAAGGGCAGTCAGAGAGAAACCCCAGGTCACCTACAAAGGGAAACCCATCAGATTAACAGCAGACCTCTCAGCAGAAACTCCGTAAGCCAGAAGAAATTGGTGGCCAATATTTCACATTCTTAAAGAAAATTTTCAACCCAGAATTTCATATCAGGCCAAACTAAGCTTCATAAGCAAAGGAGAAATGAGATTGTTTAAAGACAAGCCAGTGCTAAGAGAATTTATCAACATCAGCCCTGTCTTGCAAGAGCTCCTGAAGGAAGCACTAAGCATGGAAAGGAAAAACCATTGCCAGCCACTAAAAAAACACTGACAGACCAGTGACACTTTGAAGTAACCACATAAACAAGTCTGCAAAATAAATAACTAGCATGATGACAGAAATAAATTCACACATAATATTAACCTTAAATGTAATGAGCTAAATTTCCAATTAAAAGACACAGAAGGGCAAGCTGGATAAAGAACAAAGATCTATCAGTATTCTTTCTTCAACAGACCCATCTCATGTGCAAAGACACACATAGGTTCAAACTAAAGGAATGGAGGAATTTTTAACAAGCAAATAGCAGAAAAAAAGCAGGGGTTGCAATCCTAGTTTCTGACAAAACGGGCTGTAAACCAACAGTGATCAAAAAAAGATAAAGAAGGGCATTACATAATGGTAAAGAATTCAATTCAACAAGAGTTAACTATCCTAAATATATATGCACTCAATACAGGAGCACCCAAATTCGTAAAGCAAATTATTAGAGACCTACAAAGAGACTTGGACTCCCATAGAATAATAGTGGGAGACTTTAACACCCCACTGACAATATTAGATCAAGACAAAAAATGAACAGATATTCAGGACCTGAACTTATCTCTGGATCAAGCAAACCTGATGGCTATCTACAGAACTCTCTACCCAAAAAAATATACATTCTTCTCCACATGGCACATAATCAGAAGTAAAACATTCCTCAGCAAATGAAAAAAAAACCTGAAATTGTAACAGCCTCTCAGCCCACAGCACAATCAGAGTTCAAGATTAATAAACTCACTCAAAACCACCCAACTACATGAAAATTGAACAACATGGACCTCAATGACTCCGGAGTAAATAATGAAATTAAGGCAGAATCAAGAAGTTCTTTGCAACTAATGAGAACCAGAACCCCTGGGACACAGTTAAAGCAGTGTTAAGAAGGAAATTTATGGCACTGAATGCCTACATCAAAAAACCAGAAATATCTCAAAACAACCTAACACCACAACTAAAAGAACTAGAGAACCAAGAGCAAACAAACCCCAAAGGTAGCAGAAGACAAGAAATAATCAAGGAAAGAGTGGAACTGAAGGACACACACACGAAAAAAGATTAAAAATAAGAATTAAAATCAATCTAGGAGCCATTTTTTAGTTAATAAAACAGACCACTAGGTAGACTAACAAAAGAGAAGAATCAAATAGACAAACAGAAGTGATAAGGAGGTTATTACCACTGACCCCACAGAAATACAAACCACCATCAGAGAATACTAGAAATAGCTCTATGCAAATAAACTAGAAAATTTAGAAGAAATAGATATAGTCCTGGAGGCATACACCCCACCAAGACTGAACCAGCAAGAAATTGAATCCCTGAATAGACCCATGACAAGTTCTGAAATTGACACAGTAATAAATAGCCTACCAACCAAAAAAGCCCAGTACCACACAGATTTAGAGCTGAATTCTACTAGAGGTACAAAGAGCTGGTACCATTTCTATTAAAACGATTCCAAACAATGGAAAAGGAGGGACTCCTCCCTAACTCATTCTATGCAGCCAGCATCATACTGATACCAAAACCTGCCAGAGATACAACATAAAACAAAAACTTTAGGTCAATATCCCTGATGAACAGTAATACAAAAATCCTCAGTAAAATACTGGCAAACCAAAATCAAATCCAGCAGCACATCAAAAAGCTTATCTACCACAATCAAGATTGCTTCATCCCCAGGATACAAGGTTGGTTCCACATATGCAAATCAATAAATGTAATTCATCACCAACAGAACAAAAGACAAAAACCACATGATTATCCCACTAGCTGCAGAAAAGGCCTTTGATAAAATTCAGTATCCTTCATGTTAAAATTCTCAATTATCTAGGTATTGAAGGAACATACCTCAAAATAGTAAAAGCCATATAAGACAAACCCACAGCCAATATTATACTGAATAAGCAAAGCTAGATGCATTCCCTCTGAAAATCAGCACAAGACAAGTATGCCCTCTCATCTCTCCATTTAACGTAGTATTGGAAGTCTCTGGCCAGGGCAATCAGGCAAGAGAAAGAAATTATGCATATTCAAATAGGAAGAGAGGAAGTCAAATTATCTTTGTTTCCAGATGACATAATCCTATCTCTACAAAATCCCATCTTCTCAGCCCAAAAGCTTCTTAAGCTGATAAGAAACTTCAGTAAAGTCTCAGGATACAAAAATCAATGGCAAAAATTGTTAGCATTTCTATACAACAACAGTTAAGCCCTGTGCCAAATCATGAACTCCCATTCACAGTTTCTACAAAGAAAACAAAATACCTAGAAATACAGCTAACAAGGGAAGTGAAGAACCTCTTCAAGGAGAACTACAAACCAATGCTTTAAAAAAAATATATATCCAGAGATGACACAAATAAATGGAAAAAGTTCCATGCTCATGGAGAGAAAGAATGAATATCGTGAAAATGGCCATACTGACCAAAGTTATTTATAGATTCAATGCTATTCCCATTAAACATCCCTTGACATTCTTCACAGAATTGGAAAAAACTATCTCAAAATTCATATGGAACCAAAAGAGAGCCTGAATAGTCAAGACAACACTAAGCAAAAAGAACAAAGCTGGAGGCATCATGACACCCAACTTCAAACTATACTACAAGGTTACAATAACCAGAATAGCATGGTATTGGTAGAAAAACAGACACATAGACCAATGGAACAGAATAGAGAACTCAGAAACGAGACTGCACACCTACAACCATCTGATCTTCAACAAACCTGACCAAGAAAAAAAAAAATTAATAAATGGTGCTGGGAGAATTGGCTAGCCATATACAGAACATTGAAGCTAGAACCCTTCCTTACACCATATATAAAAATTAACTCAAGATGCATTAAGATCTAAATGTAAAATGCAAAACTATGAAAAGCCTACAAGAAAAGTTAGACAATATCATTCAGAGCATGGGATGGGCAAAGGTTTCATGATGAAAATGCCAAAAGCAATTCCAAAAAAGCAAAAATTGACAAATGGAGTCTAATTAAACTAAAGAGTTGCTGCACATCAAAAATCTGAGTGATCAGACAACTTACTGAACGGGAGAAAATTTTGCCAATCTATCCATCTTACAAAGATCTAATATCCAGAGTCTACAAGGAACTTAAATTTACAAGGAAAAAAACAACATTAAAAAGTGGCAAATAACATCAACAGGCACTTCTTAAAAGATGACATTTATGCAGCCATCAAGCATATAAAAAAAAGCTCAACATCACTTATCATTAGAGAAATGCAAACCAAAACCACAATGAGATACCATCTCACACCAATCAGAATGGCAATTATTAAAAAGTCAAGAAAGAACAGATGCTGGAAAGGTTGTGGAGAAAAAGGAACACTTTTACATTGTTCATGGGAGTGTAAATAAGTCGAACCATTGTAGAAGACAGTGTGGAGATTCCTTAAAGATCTAGAAACAAAAATACCATTTGACCCAGCAATACCATTATGGGGTATATACCCAAAGGAATGTAAATCATTCTGTTGCAAAGATATATGCATGCATATGTTCACTGCAACACTACTCACAAAAGCAAAGACATAAAAAATCAACCCAAATGCCCATCAATAATAGAATGGATAAAGAAAATATAGTACATATACACCATGGAATACTATGTAGCCATGAGATATTATCCTTTGCAGGTATATGGATGGAGCTAGAAGCTATTATCCACAGCAAAGTAACAGGAACAGAACACCAAGCACCATGTGTCCTCACTTTTAAGTAGGAGCTCAACAATGAGAACACATGGACAAGTGAAGGGGAACAACACACTCTATGGCCTGTCAGGGGCAGTTGAGAGGGAGAGCATCTGGAAAAATAGCTAATGGATGCTAGCCTTAATACCTAGGTGATGAGTTGATATGCGCAGCAAACCAACATGACACACATTTACTTATGTAACACACTTGCTCGTCCTGCTCATGTACCCCAGAGCATAAAAAGTTGAAGGGAAAAAATAAAATCTAGAGGAAATGGATGAATTTCTGCAAGCACACCATATCCCATGATTTAATCAGGAAGAGATTGAAACCCTGAATAGGCATCAACTTTTAAAACTGAATCAGTAATAAAGAACCTACCAACCCAAAAAAGCCCTGGAACAGATGAATTCTCAGCTGAACTCCACCAAGCATACAAATAACTGATACCAGCAGGGCACAGTGCTCATGCCTGTAATCCTAGCACTTTGGGAAGCCAAGGCAGATGGATTGCTTGAGGTCAGATGTTCGAGACCAGCCTGGGCAACATTGTGAAATACCATCTCTACTAAGAATACCCAAAAGAATTATCTGGATGTGGTGCCAGGTGCCTGTATTCCCAGCTACTCATGAGGCTGAGGCAGAGAATCACTTGAACCCAGGAGGTGGAGGCCACAGTGAGCCAAGATCACACCACTGCACTCCAGCCTGGGTGACAGAGCAAGACTCCATCTAAAAATGATAACTAGTATCAGTACTACAGAAACTATTGAGAAAAAAAAAAAAAACCGAGGAGGAGGGATTCCTCCCTAAGCCATTTTATAAAGCCAGCATCAGCCTCATGCCAAAATCTGGCAGACACACACACACACACACACACACACACACACACACAAAGAAAACTTCAGGCTAATATTCCTGATGAACACAGTTGCACAAATGCTCAACAAAACATTAGCAAACAATCCAGAAGCACATTAAAGAGTTAATACATCATGATCAAGTAGGCTTTATTCCAGGAATGCAAGGCTCGTTCAATATGTGCAGATCAATAGATGTGATTCACCACAAACAGAATTGAAAGCAAAAACCCTACGATCATCTAATAGACAAAAAGCTTTTGATAAAATCCAACATCCCTTCATGATAAAAACTCTCAGCAGACTAGGCATTGAAGGAACATACCCCAAGATAATAAAAGCCATCTGTGAAAAGCCACAGCCAACATTATACTGAATGGGTAAAATCTCAAACTACTTTCCTTGAGAACTGGAACAAAACAAACATGCCCACTCTCACCACTCCTATTCAATATAGTATTGGAAAAGTATACTTGGTGTATACTATTCCATTACTGGGCATATACTCTTCCATTATAGGGTGTATGCTATTCCATTACTGGGTGTATACATAGCCAGAACAATCAGACGAGAAAAAAAAGGCATCTATATAGCAAGAGGGGAAGTCAAACTATCTCTCTTCACTTATAATATATTCCTACACCTAGAAAATTCTGAAGACTCTTCCACAAGGCTCCTAGAATTGATAAATGACTGCAGTAAAGTTTCAGGATACAAAAATCAATAGCATTCCCATATATCAACAACATCCAGGTTGGGAGTGAAATCAAGAACCCAAGTCTCACTTACAATAGCCACAAAGAAAATGAAATATCCAATGATACACCAAACTATCATGGTGAAAGAGCCCTACAGAAACTGTAAAACACTGCTGAAAGAAATTAGAGGAGATTAAGCAAATAGAAAAACATTCTGTGATCATAGACTGGAAGAATCAATGTCATAAAAAATGTCCATACTACTCAAAGCAATCTATAGGTTTAGTGCTATTTCTATGAAACTGCCAACATCATCCCTTCACAGAATTGGGGGGGAAAAAAACTATTCTGAAATTCACATAGAATAAAAAAAAAAAATCCCAAATAGCCAAGGAATCCCAAGCTAAAAGCCAGAGGTATCACACTACTTGACTTCAAACTACCCTATAAAACTACAGTAACCAAAACAGCATGATACTGGTACAAAAACAGACACCTAGATTAATATAACAGAATAGGAAACTCAGAAATAAAGCTGAACACCTAAAACCATCTGTATATGTGCTGCCAAAGCAAGCACGACCTAAAACCACCTGATCTTAAATAACACTGACAAAAACAAGCCGGGGGGAAATGCTCTGTATTTAATTGATGGTGCTGGGATAACTGACTTGCCATATGCAGGAGATTGGAGCTGGACCTCCAACTCTCACCATATGCAAAATATTAACTCAAAATGGGCCAAAGATTTAAATGTAAGACCTCAAACTACAAAAATCCTACAAGACAATCTAGGCAATACTCTTTTTGACATCAACCTTGGAATAAACTTTTGACTAAATTCCCAAAAGCAATTGCAACAAAAACAGAAATAGATAAGTGGGACCTAGTTAAACTAAAGAGCATCTGCACAGCAAAAGAAACTATCAACAGAGTAAACAGACAACCTACAGAATGGGGGAAAATATTCACCAACTATGCATCTGTCAAAGGCCTAATATCCAGAATATATAGGAAACTTAAATCAATGAAGAAAAAAGTAACCTCATTTAAAAATGGGCAAAGTGCATGAACAGACACTTACTGCAATGTTTTTGAAATGATTCAGGAAAAAAGGGTAAACACACATAAATACATATATAGATAATGATATATAGAGAAATTGAACAAATATGATAAATGTTATCTATTGGTGAATATAGTTTATATGAGTGTTTCCTGTATTTTTCTAAATTTTTCAAAATAAAAAGGAGAGAGGAGAGGAAATCAGTTGTAAGAAATAATGACTTTTAGGCCAGGCATGGTGGCTCACGCCTGTAATCTCAGCCCTCTGGGAGGCCAAAACAGCAGATCACGAGGTCAAGAGATCCAGACCACCCTGGCCAACATGGTGAAACCCTGTCTCTACTAAAAATACAAAAGTTAGCTGGGGGTGGTGGCATGTACCTGTAGTCCCAGCTACTTGGGAGGCTGAGACAGGAGAATTGCTTGAACCCAGGAAATGGAGGTTGCAGTGAGCCGAAATCATTCCACTGATCTCCAGCCTGGTGACAGAGCAAGACTCTGTCTCAAAATAAGTAAGTAAGTAATTACTTTTGAAGCTGCAATGCAATGGTTGGCATTAGCTTAAGTTCTACCGACTTTCAGTGCACAAGAGTGCACTACCCACCTAGTGTACCACTAAGTCATAAACTCCTTAAACATCCACATGCTACGGTTCTTTTAATCCTCCATGGAGCATTCTATATCATGGGCTTCCACCAAAAATGGGCAGAATTAGGTAAAACAGCAGATTTTCAAACTTGTTAATGTTTTCAGTGTAAACTCTGAACCTATAAATTTTCAAGCTATCCAGTAAATTTCCAAGCTATCCAGTAAATTTCCAGGCCTGAATATTTCACATACCAGTAAGATAAGTCTTCATTTTGCAACTCAACTCCTATAACAAAAAGCCTCTTTCATGCCAACTGCTGAGGTTTCCAAACAGGAATGAGTGTCCACACAGACAAAGCATGGAGAAATAAAAGATTTTTCTTGATGTTAAAATAAATATCTAAAGATACACGTTGAACAGTAACATGTAAATTTCTTCTGTAGAGAACCTCTATCTTATCTCTTTGGTCTCAGTGCGAAGCCTTTTACTAAACTCACAATAAAAATCTCATTTCACTATTATTTGGTAACAAATCCTGTAGTGTTCATATGAAAGTAGCTCCATTATGTAAACGTGCAACACAAGTAAAGACATAATATATGCCGTAACACTTTTATGTCACCATGAGCCTATTTCTCCCACATTTAAAAAAAAACTAGCTTGCCTCTGCCTAAGTTTAGCATGTAACTTTTCTACAGCATGTTTTGTGTTTTCGTTGGGGAAAATACTTAATAATTGATATCTCTTCTTCAAGCCTATTTGACTACTGTTTTTCTATTATTCACCCATGTTACACTTCACTTGCCATGATGACCTGCTCTGCTGATCACTGTTATCCATTCATCATATTAAGGTACAATGTTTTGTTTTTCTGAACCCTTGTTCTACTTTTTCTCCTAATCTTATCTTTTCTTTCTATAGCTGCCTCTAAGCTCTTTTCTATTTTTTTTTTCTTTCTGCCTAGACTACTTTGGTCCTTCCTTTTCCCATTCTTTTGCTCAGTAGATCCATTCCTTCTTCATGTCATTGAGATCAGGTGGACTTGACTTCATCTCAAATGCATGTAAACCTGTATATATTCATACATACCTTATCACTCTCTATCTCCCTATAATGGGCTAAATTATGTCCCTGTCCCCAAACTTATTGGGGTTAGAACTTCAACATATATCTCAGAACGTGACTGTACTGTCACTCACCAGTAACATGTTTTGAGAAATATGTCATTAGGGCAATTTCATCATTGTACAAACATCACAAAGTGTACCTACAGAAACCTAGATAGTATACCCTACTACACATCCAAGCTATATGGTTTATAACCCCTTGTTCCTAGACTGTAAATATGAACAGCATGTACTTTGCTGAATACTGCAGGCAATTGTAACACAATAGTGACTTTTTGTGTATATAAACATAGAAAATGTATAGTAAAAATACAGTATATATATATTTTTTAATAGTACACCTGCATAGGGCACTTATTATGAATGGAGCTTGCAGGACAGGAAGTTGCTCTGGGTGTGTGGGTGAGTGAGTAGTGAGTGAATGTGGGGGCCTAGGACATTACTGTATACTACTGTTGACTTTATAAACACTGTACACTTAGGCTATGTAATTTTTTAAAATTCTTTCAGTAATTAACCAGTTTGCTGTAAATTTTTTACTTTATATATTTTTAAATTTTAACTTTGACTCTTTTGTCATAACATTTAGCTTAAAACAAATACATTTTATAGCTGTGCAAAAGTATTCTTTCCTTATGTCCTTATTCTATAAGTTTATTTTAAATTTTCTTTCGCATGGGAGAGAGATCCAAGATGGTTGACTACTAGCCGCTCAAGATTGTAGCTCCCAGAGAAAGCGCACAGAATGCAAAGATGTCACACTTACAGATGAATTTTTGTTGCCCATGAACCAGAGTTTCCCAGCGGAGGAGCCCCATGGGTCGCCAGCGCAACTCTTGTGGCCGGTGTGGCGGTTTTGCCAGCACCCTGGCGGGGCGGTTCTCAGTGCAGAGTAAACGGGACTGAGTCCCCTTTTGGTCAACGTTTGGAGCTCCGGGAAGGCAGAGTCACCTATTTACCTGATTAAAAAAGGGATTTAAGGGGAAAGCCAGAACAGAGATTCCCGGGCAGAAAAGCACCACGAATCTTAATGCCACCATTTTAGTCGGTGCAGTGGGTTGCTCAGATTTTGGTGCTAGGAATCAACAAATTGGACATCCACTCAGAGACCCAATTTGAAAGTTGGCAATTACAAATGACAGGTGGATAAACTCACAATGATGGGAAGAAACCAGGGTAAAAAGGCTGAGAATATTCAAAATCAGAGTGCCTCTCCTTCTATAGGGGATCATAGTTCCTTATCAACAAGGGAACAAGGCGTGATGGAGAACGAGTGTGATCCATTAACAGAATCAGGCTTCAGAAGGTGGATAATAGGAAACTTTTCTGAGCTAAAAGAACATGTTTTAGCCCAATGCAAAGAAACTAAGAACCTTGAAAAAAGGTTTGACGAAATGCTCACGAGAATAGATAATTTAGAGAGGAATATAAGTGAATTAATAGAACTGAAGAACACAATACGAGAACTTTGCAAAGTAGGCACAGGTTTTAACAGTTGAATTGATCAAGCAGAAGGAAGGATATTAGAGCTCAAAGACCAACTTAATGAAATGAAATGAGAAGACAAGATTCGAGAAGAAAGGGTTAAAAGGAATGAACAAAATCTCCAAGAAATATGGGACTATGTGAAAAGACTTAATTTATGACTGATAGGTGTACCTGAATGTCATGAAGAGAATGAATCCAAGTTGGAAAATATTCTTCAGGATATTATCCAGGAAAATTTTCCTAACCTAGTAAGCCAGGACAATACTCAACTCCAGGTAATCCAGAGAAC
>CAUYLG010043811.1:0-14206 GCA_963573385.1 Cacajao melanocephalus
CTTTGAGAAAGAGTTTTGCTCTTGTTGCCCAGGCTGGAGTTCAATGGCGCAATCTCAGCTCACCGTAACCTCTGCCTCCCAAGTTCAAGCGATTATCCTGCCTCAGCCTCCTGAGTAGCTGGGATTACAGGCACCCACCACTATGCCCGGCTAATTTTTTTTTTTTTTTTTTTTTGTATTTTTAGTAAAGATGGGGTTTCACCATGTTGGCAAGGCTGGTCTTGAATTCCCAATCTTGTGATCTGCTCACCTCAGCCTCCCAAAGTGCTGGGATTACAGGTGTGAGCCACCATGCCCAGCTTTTATTTTATTTTTTAGAGACAGGGTCTCACTCTGTCACCCAGGCTGGAGTGCAGTGGAACGATTGTAGCTCACTGTAACCTCAAACTCTTGGGCTCAAGTGATCCTCCCACCTTGGCTTCCCACATGGTTGGGATTACAGGTAGGTATCTTGGTCTTGAAGAGAGAACGTGGCTGTGGGGGCCCCAGACACTCAAGTTTCTCAGGAGCTGTCCCTGAGAGCCTGGGTGCTTCCATGGCTTCCTGGGGCCCTAGGTTGACCAGTTTGGGATAAGGATCGGTCCCCAAGGGGGTTGTACTCACCATGACTCCAGTGCAGAGGCAGACGATCTTGCCCCACATGGTGCCCGGCACCACATCACCATAGCCAATGGTCAGGAATGTGATAGGGATCAGCCACAGTGTGTCAGAGAGGTGCCCGGTGGCATTAACAGCCTGCCTACGGGGAAGGATGGGTTAGTTCTGAAACCCTACCAGGGAGGTTTCCATGACATCCCCTCCCCTCTGCTTCCGTCCCCTCCCCTCCCCTCCCTTCCCCTCCTCTCCCCTCCCCGTCTCCTTCCCTTCCCCTTCCGCTCCCCTCCCCTCCCCATATGCACCCATAGTCCTAAGAATCACCTGGACAAAAAAACCAATCAGTTCTGAGCTTTGGAAAGCCTGCCTGGCTTTCTGCTGTGTGACCTGGGCAAGTTGCTTAGCCACTCTGGGATTTGAGACTGGGTCTAACCAATCTCCATGCCGGTATGGTCTCAGGCCACCTGGGTTTCAGCATTCAGAGCACATGGTTGAGGGTGGAGAGTCGAGAGGGGACCAAAACCCAATCAGACCCTCACAGGCGGCTGCAACCACCCAGAGGAAGAGGTGTATTTTTCCAATTTCCACAAAGATGCTGTGTGTGGTCCAGAAGTGGCCGTATCAGGACCAAAAAGAACTCTAAAGAGGCTTGGTGGGACTCTGCCTTCCTTTCCTCTCACTTCACAGAAGGAGACATTTCGGTCCAGCCATGAAAGGGGTTGAAACGTTGAAATTTGTTCAACTGTGTCCACAGGCCCCTTGCAGCAACATCAGCAGGGAAAGCATCAAACATGAGGGCCTCAGACACCCCAGCCCCACCAGGTTAGAGTTTCTAGGAGCAAAGATGGAATCTACGCTGTTCACAAACTCCACCCCCCTCATTCCCAAGTACGTTCTAGTTTCAGGACTTCTGCCCTGGAATTTTGAACTTTGACTTCCTCCCTGTTCTCCCATTTTTCAGATGAGAAGCATGATGGGGGGATTATTCATTAATCCTTATTCTGACGAATTTTCCAGTTGGGAAAACTAAGATCCTGGGAGGTGAAGGAGTTTAAAATCATGACAGAGGCTGGGTGTGGTAATCCCAGCACTTTGGGAGGCTGAGGCAGAAGGATCACTTGAAATCAGGAGTTTGAGACCAGCTGAACATGGTGACATGGTCTCTTCTAAAAATACAAAAATGACAGTCACAGTGGCTCACACCTGTAATCCCAGCACTTTGGGAGGCCGAGGCGGGTGGATCACCTGAGGTCAGGAGTTCAAGACCAGGCTGACCAACATGAAGAAACCCTGTCTCTACTAAAAATACAAAAAAATTAGCTGGGCATGGTGGTGCATGCCTGTAGTCCCAGCTACTTGGGAGGCTGAGGCAGGAGAACCACTTGAACTCGGGAGGTGGAGGTTGCGGTGAGCTGAGATCATGCCATTGCACTCCAGCCTGGGCAACTAGAGCAAAAAAACTCCATCTCAAAAAAAAAAAAAAAAGAAAAACTTAGCCAGGCGTGGTGGCACACACCTGTAATCCCAGCCACTCGGGAGGCTAAGGCATGAGAAACACTTGAAGCTGGGAGGTAGAGGTTGCAGTGAGCAGAGATCATGCCACTGCACTCTAGCCTGGGTGATAGAGACTCCATCTCAAAAAAAAAAAAAAGGAACTGCGAAGGAGACTACAGATGGTGGAACCTGACACCCATTTTTCAGATGTGGAAACTGAGGCTCAGAGAGGAGAGATCTAAAGCCAGAGCTTCTCATTCTCCTCCTGCCCTCAAGGATCTTTGCCACATATACTACACCAGAGGTTCTCAACCCTGGGTGGGCCATAGACTCATCTGGAAGACTTGCTAAAGCGGATTGCTGGCCCTACCCCCCAGGATTCAGTAGGTCTGGAAGGGACCTGAGAATTTTCATTTGCAAGTTCCCAGGTGATGCTGCTGGTCCTGAAACCACGCTTTGAGAATCCTTGGCCAAGATCACTCCCAACCTCTTTCTCTGTAAGGGACAGAAATTGAAGCCTGGCATCGGGATCTAGTTCCAGCTCCTGGCATGGAATTCTTCTCCAGAGCAGCTCCAAATCATCCCCTTCCTAAGATCACAGAAAGCACCTACTACAGCGCATTCTGTGCTAATTTGGAAAATATGTCCCTTTCCTCCAAGACAGAGGCAACCCTTTAGCCAGGTCCCAGAGACAAGTTTGGAGACAGAACAGATGGCCTGGAAACCTGAGGCCGTAGAGGCCCGGGGGCCGGAAGGGAAGGGCTTTCTAGGGTCTGTGTGTGCATTTGGAGAGACTGAAGGCTACACGTGGAGGATTTCAGCTGGGGGCTTGTCTGTTGATGCCTCTCAGCCAGTTGATGGGAGTGTGGGCAAATTTCAGCCAGCAAGAGGAAAAGGGTTCAAAGTGTGAACTTTCTCCATTGCGTGGTCCTAGGGGACCTCCACCTGCACGGCGGTTCAGGATGGCTGCTGCGGCTGTCCGGGGTTCCCGGGTGCCCTCCGCTCCCCTTCCCTCCCCTGCGCATTGAGGTGTCCAGCACCCTCACCTCTCAGCCACGGACAGCACCCAGGCGGTGGTCAGCCAGAGGCTGAGCGTGAGGCCGAGCAGCAGGCGGCCGGGGTGCGTGTTCATGTAAAGCTTGGCCACGAACCAGTGGCGGAAGCGGACCTGGTTGAGAGCGCCGATGCTGCGGTAGGAGGCGTTGAGCAGGACGCCGCTGCGCAGGAGCACGGCGCGGGGCACCAGGTAGAGGCGCAGCAGCATGGCCAGCGACAGCAGCGCTTCCCCCTGGCTCAGGAATCCCGGCCAGGGCTGCGGTGAGGTCAGCGGCGACCCTGAACCCGGCGCGCACGGCGGGCCCCCCACAGGCGCCGGGTGCAGCCCGCACACCGCCAGCTCCAGCAGGATCTGCGCCGCCTGCCGCCCGGTCAGCGCCACGCGCCAGTCCCGCAGCCCGTTGTCGGTCATGAACAGCTGCCGGGAAGGGGCCAAGAAGGGAGGGGTCAGGCGCGGGTCAGGCCCGGGTCAGGCGGCGGCCCGAGCCTGCCTGCGCCCTGAGATAAGTGGGGTGTGCCTGCCGGGCCGGGAGCGAGGGAGATAGCTCTGGGAGGGAGACGGATAGGGAGGGAGCGGGACAGGACTTGAGGAAGACATCTCTCCACTTTTTCCTCCTTTCCCCCACCACCCACCCCACTAGGTTCAGCCCACTTCCAGCCTCGCTGAGCGCCGACTGTGTACCTGGCATTGTTCTATGTGCTAAGGACACAAAGTGAACCAAACAGAACCCCTGCATCCTGGAGCTTGCATTCCACATGCCTGGAGCTCGCTCCTACTTCGTTTCAGGTGACACATGTAGTAGTAGTAATAATAATAATAATATCAGCAATAACAAAGCCATGGACCGAGGGCGATGGCTCATGCCTGTAATCCCATCACTTTGGGAGGCTGAGGTGGGTGGATCACCTGAGGTCAAGAGTTCCAGACCAGCCTGGCCAACATGGTGAAACGCCATCTCTACTGAAAAATACAAAAATAATCGGGGCATGGTGGCACACACCTGTAGTCCCAGCTACTCGGGAGTCTGAGGTAGGAGAGTCACTTGAACCTGGGAGGCAGGGGTTGCAGTGAGCCGAGATCTGGGCACTGCACTCCAGCCTGGGTGACAGAGTGAGACTCCATCTCAAAATAAACAAAAAAAACCCACAAAACAATAAGAAAGTCAGCATGTACTGGGCACTGTGGATACGCCAGGTACCACTCTATCCCGTTTACATGTTGTGACTCAGTAAATGTTTATAGCCCAGTGAGATTGTTATTATTGCCCCCATTTTATAGATGTGGAAACTGAGGCCTGGGTCCATCCCACGGGCAATGGCACACTGGCCTACAGGCCACTTAACTGCTCTATGATAAGATGATAATGTGCGCTGTTTACTGAGCACCTCTATGTACCAGGCACTGCTCAGAGAATTGCCACACATGGCCAATAATCCCCATGTTATGTTATGATAGGAGAGGGGCAAGGGCGAAAAGTAATGGAGTAACAAGATCTGGGTGATGAGGGATGGAATGTATCTGGGTGAGACCCAAGGTGGAGTATGGATGGGGAGAGTTCCTGGGTTTGGGGCAATGGGGAGGTTACTGGCACAGAGATAGGGTGATCAGGAGTGGGCACCCCTGGGACCGGGCCGGGTGTGGTGGCTCAAGTCTGTAATCCTAGCCCTTTGGGAGGACAAGGCAGGCGGATTGCCTGAGCTCAGTAGTTGGAGACCAGCCTAGGCAACATAGTAAAACCCTGTTTCTACTACAATAAAATATATATATATATATATATATATATATATATATATATATATATAGCTGGGCGGTGTGGCACGTGTCTGTAGTCCCAGCTATTTGCGAGACTGAGGCACAAGAATTGCTTGAAGTTGGGAGGTAGAGGTTGCTGTGAGCAGAGATCATGCCACTGCACTCCAGTCTGGGCAACAGAGCAAGACTTTGCCTCCAAAAAAAAAAAAAAGGACTGGGCACCCCTGGGACCTTAGGTTGCTTGGGGACTGGATTGGGGATGACTGTTGGAGCACAGGGATCTGGGAGGCTGAGGTTGCCTGGGGCACAGTGGACAGAGGCCTGGGGGCAGAAGCAGAGCTGCAGGGGCGCTCTCAGCATCCGTGAGTGTGCAAGGGGGGGCCGGGGGCCACAGGGGGAGAGCGGGGCTGGTCGGCAGGTTCTGCCTATCTGCTCTTGGTTCAGCTCATCTGGGTGGGTGAGGGTGTGGATGCAGCATCTGAGGTGGAGGAACATCATTACTCAGATCAGGAGGAGGAGGAGAGTGGAAAGTGTGAGCTGACAGGGCACTGCGGGGGGTTGGGGGGAGCAAGGCTTAGGGGCGGGGCCTGCCCTACCTGGACCTCTTTGGCATGGAAGGCCACGATGAGACAGAGGAGTAAGAAGGTGGAAATGCTGATAATGCATTTAACCAGGAACAGGTAGAGCGCCCACTGTCGGGAGGGACAGAAACAGGGGGGTGAGATCCCAGGTGTCTCTCCACCTGGCCAGTCCCCTTTTCTTTCCTTCAAACCCACTATTTTTTTCTTGATTCTCAATTTTCCTAGTCAAGTTCCCCTGCAATCCAGTCCCTCTTGATGTGTCAGTTCCGAGGAAGTCTCAAAACCATTGTCTGGGCCCACAGCGGCGGCTCACACCTGTAATCCCAGCACTATGGGAGGCCGAGGCAGGCGGATCACCTAAGGTCGGGAGTTTCCAACCTGCTCTGGCCAACATGGTGAAACTCTGTCTCTACTAAAAGTACAAAAATTAGCCGGGTGTTTAATCCCAGCTACTTGGGAGACCGAGTAATCAGAATCGCTTGAACCTGGGAGGTGGAGGTTGCAGGTGAGCTGAGAGCACCACTGCACTCCAGCCTGGGCGACAGAGCGAATCTCCACTCGAAATAAGCAAACAGACAAAAAACCCACCATCCTCTGGTCCCCAGGAATGCTCTCTTTCTCCCCAGTAGGACAACGCTGTCCAGATGCTGATGTCTACCCTCTTCCTCAGCTCTTCTCCCGAGACCCACACCCATGAAGGGGGACCCTGAAACTCACATTCCTTCTTATTCCTGTTCCATTCCCATCAAAACTGCTTCTTCAGCTGCGTGTGTGTGTGAGGGGTGTCTAGAAAAAGATATCTAGCCTCTAGAGAGTGCCCCCTCCCCTTTCCTTCCTACCCAGCTGGTGTTGCCCTAGAAACTAACTTCCATCATCCCCAACCCCAAATCTGGAATAACATAGAAACTACCATTCAATCCTCAAGGACTGAATCACACCCTTCCCTGCCCTCATCCAGAGCTGAGTCCCTGAGCCCTGAGCCTCAGCTCTGAGACAGCCCCCTCAGTTCTGCCCCCTGCACCTCGCCCCCCTCCACCCCACCCCTCTCTTCTGGCTCTAAGCCCAGGGCAGATCTGGCCGGAAGCACAGGGCTTCCAGAAACCGCGGAGAGATTGTTGTTGCTTCTTTTTCTTTCCCCCTCTCTTTGTGTGGCACAACCTTGGAGGAATCTAGGATTCTGGAGAGAGGGATTTAGAGGGGACTGGGGCTGTCGGATTTCCTAAAAGGGGTTGGCCCCAGCCTGGAGGGTTATTTGCAGGGGGATGGGGACCACCTGGGTGTCCTTACAGAGCACTGCACCTGTTTCTCCTAAAAGGGCTGCCAGCTCCCCAGGCTGGGCCAGTGCCCCGCCTCTGAGCAGGGGAAGAGGGCCAGTTTCCTGCCCCAGGGGCCTGTTCCCCCACCTCCTACCTGAACAATGGTGTTGTTGTCACCAGCCCTCCCCCACCTCCTATGGCTCCCTGGTTCCCTGCCTCCTTCTTCAGTCTGTCTCAACCCCCCACACCACTAGACACACTGCAATTCGCTTCTCTGGTGGTCCCCTCTATTTTTCCAATTCCTCTTCCCCCAAATCCCGGACCTGTCTGCACTTGGGCCTATACTTTGGTCTCCGAATTTCCCTGTCTCTAGGGTTGTTTGTCTCTGTCTCTCCATGTGTTTTGAGGGTCTCTGTTTGTCTTGGCTTTTCTAATGCTCTGTGTGTGTCTCTCACTGGTGGATTTCTCAGCACCTCGACAGCCCTTTGTCTTTCTCTTTAGCTGTACCTCTCTGTCTCTTTCTGCATCTTTGTCTCCGTCTCTCTCTCTTTTTATCTCCATGTATCTCTGTGTCTCTGTCTCTCTCTGTACCTCCTCCACCCCACCTGGTGCTTTTGGGTCTCTCTATCTGGTTCCCTTGGACTCCCTAGGGTTTGGCATCTGCCTCTCAGCCAGCCCCTCCCCCTGGGGAGCACGTGTCTGGGTCCTTTGCAGAAATGAGTTCGTTAGATTGAGATGGAGGTGGGAAGGGGACGTGGATGTTACCAACAGATCCCTCAAACGGGGACTGAGGAGCTGAGGCTCAGGCCTGTAATCCCAGCACTTTGAGGCAGGAGGATTGCTTGAGTCCAGGAGTTTAAGACCAGCCTAGACAACAAAGCAAGATCCCATCTCTAAAAAAAAAAAAAAAAAGAAAAAAAAATTTAAAAACTTAAAAAGGGTAGAGGATGACCCTTAGGGTCATGTATTTGAACCCTCGCCCCAATTTACAGATGGGGAAACTGAGGTTCAGAGAGTTGCAACAGCTTTCCCGAGGTCCCAATGCTAGAGACGGTGGCCTGGCCATGGTAGAGGGCAGGGAGAAATGAGGGGTGAGAAAGCGGAGGGGCAGGTGGGGTAGGAAAGACCCCCATCTCTTCGCATCTGCCAGGGTCATTGTGTTCCCACCTCAGCTGCTGGGCGTGGTGATTCGGCGTGGGAGCGGAGGGCAGGCCCCGGCCATGCTTCCTGTTGGCATGGGATTCGGTGGCCCCACCCCCTCAGTGCCCGCCGCCGGCCAGAGGAAGCTGCCTGCCTGACCCTCCATGTGGCTCCTGGTCACTCCAGAGCTGCCCACCACACCCTCCAGATTCAAGTCAGAGCATCAGACCCTCAGGAATCTACCCGACCTTCAAATCAGTGTCCACCCCTGGCCCTACCAGCCCAGTTCCACAACCCTTCCCCTAGAGAGGTCTCCAGCCCCTCCTTTCCTGTTGAGCAAGTCTGTTCTCCCCTCAAGCCACTTATTCCAACCGTTGTCCTTCATCTGCCCTGATCACTGGCCTGACCAGGGCTGGAATGTGACAGGAGCCTGCTGAGACCTGTCCTGACCTCACCTTCCCCTTCCCGACTCACCAGGATCTTCAGAGTCAGCCCCTCTGCCCCAAAGACATTCCAAGCCCCCTTCTCCTCAAGACTCAGGAGTCCAGGACCCAGCCCCTCCTCCCCTGGTGCCTAGGAGTCCAGGACCCAGCCCCCTCCTCCCCTGGTACCTAGGAGTCCAGGACCCAGCCCCCTCCTCTCCTGGTACCTAGGAGTCCAGGACCCAGCCCCCTCCTCTCCTGGTACCTAGGAGTCCAGGACCCAGCCCCCTCCTCTCCTGGTACCTAGGAGTCCAGGCCACTGTAAGCCTACCCTGACATGATTTCCCTGACTAATTAGCATGTAGATGTGGGGAGATATTGAGCTTGTTAACAGTGGAGACTGGGCTGGGGGTGGGATTGGGGGAGGCAGGTGGGGAGGAGGTTTGTTTCCCATTTTCCATCTCCACCCTAGCCAGTTTCTTCTGCCCTTTGCGTCTAAGGCATTAGGTAAACGTTAGAGGCTAGATAAGGACCAAAGAGCTGCCGCCCCCTAGAAGAACTTTGTCTTTCCTCCACCCTCTCTTCACCCCACCTGAGGCTACCTCTCCCCTTATAGGCTCTTGGGGGACTTGAGTGTCTGACCAGCCACCCTCTGGCATCCAGGGGTCCTGGACCTCCGGCCATCTATCACAACATCTTCAAAGACTGAAACACTGAGAGGAATATTCCCTTCCTTTCACAGAGAAGGCCCCCAGCAACTAACTCTCCCCACTCCCAGGAGTTCCAGCCAAAGCCTCTCCTCCCTCAGACCCAGGAGTCCCGACCCTCAGCCCCTCCTCCCTCGGACCCAGGAGTCCCGACCCTCAGCCCCCTCCTCCCTCGGACCCAGGGGTCCCGACCCCCAGCCCCTCCTCCCTCGGACCCAGGGGTCCCGACCCCCAGCCCCTCCTCCCTCGGACCCAGGGGTCCCGACCCTCAGCCCCCTCCTCCCTCGGACCCAGGGGTCCCGACCCCCAGCCTCTCCTCCCTCGGACCCAGGGGTCCCGACCCCTAGTCCCTCCTCCCTCGGACCCAGGGGTCTTGACCCTCAGCCCCTCTTCCCTCAGACCCAGGAGTCCCAGCTCGCAGCCACCAGGCCCCACTCACCGAGCACCCCCCGAACCACAGCATCTCTGCATGCAGCACCATGAGTCCAATGCCAATTCCCGCCAGCGCCAGTGCCCAGCCGGCCAGAGACTTCTCCTGCTCCAGCAAGTGCTTTCGGCGCCTCAGGGCCCCCAGGCCAAGCACCAGATCCCCGCCCATGGCCCTCGGGGTCTTGGGGCTCAGCCAGCTTCCTGCCCAGGGTCCCCCACCTCGCAGCATGTACAGGGCAGCCACTGTGGCTTGCAGGTCGTCAGCCTGCTCTGCTGGCTCCGGGACTTTTGCTCTGAGGCACAGCAGAGCCCTGTGCCCTCTGGGGAGTGGTGACGGCCAGGCAGGGCGGGGAGGGGCAGGGGAGGCCCCGGGGTAGGGGGAGGCTCCCCAGCCCCCCCTTTTGAGACTAAGGAGGGGCAGGGGTGTGTCTTGGGGCAGAGCAAAGAAGAGACATCCATCCACGTGGAGAAAGACACACACCAACACACAATGGGCTTTGTCACACACAACGGTCTGTACCTTGTGACACACACCTCCACTCACCACACCCAGACACTGCAGGACATTTCACGGCCCGAGACAGAGACTAACACACCATGGCACACAACACAACCTACACAGAGTGACTCACAACTCCCAGCAAGCTCTGAAACCCACAGCCACACCCAGACACCACACACATGGTGTGACACACACCACCACTCAGCAAGGCAGGCAGCATCCCGCAGCGCACACAGCCACCCAAACACCATCCACACACAGGCAGAAATATTACACTCAAAGTTGTCAAACTTTCTTTTTTTTTTTTAGACGGAGTCTCACACAGTCACCCAGGCTGGAGTGCAGTGGCGTGATCTTGGCTCACTGCAACCTCCGCCTCCCAGGTTCAAGCAATACTACTGTCTCAGCCTCCTGAGTAGCTGGGACTATAGGTGCCCACGACCACAACCGGCCAAGTTTTGTATTTTTAGTAGAGACGGGGTTTCACCATATTGGTCAGGCTGGTCTCGAACTCCTGACCTCAGGTGATCCGCCCACCTAGGCCTCCTAAAGTGCTGGGATTACAGGTGTGAGCCACTGCGCCCGGCCCACAACTTACTCTGACACACACCCAAACAGCACAAATCGAATGATGCACATCTGTGGCCACACAAACACAACATACACCAAGTGTTACACAAACACACAATATATGTTAAAGTAGTGAGACCCTGATGCCACACACCACGCACCTATGTTACCACTGTGCAGTCTCAGTTTCATAAACACTACACACCCTTGGAATGAAACCTGATACGTGCAGACACACAACACTTAGGGACATACCTATAGCAGCCCCCAATCGCCCAGGACCAAGGGAAGTGCACGCACGTCGTGGCGCCTGGCGACTCCAACACAAGTGCTCACAGTGATGATTCACAACACGCACTGATCCAGCATGCCCGGTGCACGATGTGATTCAAATGTACGGTCAGAGGACAAGTTGAGTGGATGCAGAGACCCACAAGGTACAGCGACACACGGAGAAACCCAACCAGCACATGCCTGAAGCAAGATGATTCTGATATATTCTGGCCACAAAGGACACAACCCAGGACAATGCCTCGGGGAAGGGGGGTGGGGTTGGACTTACAGAGGCCCCAATGCCCAAATGCAACATACGGCTGGGTGCAGTCACTCATGCCTGTAATCCCAGCAGTTTGGGAGGCTGAGGTGGGAGGACTGCTTGAGCCCAGGTGTTTGTGACCAGCCTGGGCAACACAGCAAGCTCCCATCTCTAAAACAAACAAAACTAAAAACCAAACGCAACATACACCATCACCTCCGACCCATAAGCCACACCCAAACGTCACATATGATGCCTCCACATGACCCAGCACATATATTCCAGCATGCATGGCTACACAAACAACAGACACAGAGTAATACGCCAGCATGCAGCAACACAGAACACACAGACACACATTTCCCAACACACGCAACCTTCTACAAACGACCCCGTGTCCCATCCAACACCACGTCACCCACTGATAACACTGACACTGAGCCTACCACCACCCACACAACACCAGCAGTGGGGGAGGGGCGTATCCTCTGACACAACGTAACACAGCTACACAAGCACTGTACACTTGGGGTGGCTGGTACTCAGGTGAGGTGCTGGGGCTGGGAAGGAAGGGGCCCCCAACAGGGACATGAACCCTGACATAAGACACAGTGTCACACCCCTGAGTGGTACGCAATGTTTTTGCTGGTTTTTTTTTGAGACAGAGTTTTGCTCTTGTCCCCCGGGCTGGAGTGCAGTGGCACAATCTTGGCTCATGGCAACCTCTGCCTCCCGGGTTCAAGCAATTCTCCTGCCTCAGCAGTAGCTGGGATTACAGGCATGTGCCACCACACCCGGCTAATTTTGTATTTTTAGTAGACACAGGGTTTTTCCATGTTGGTCAGGCTGGTCTCAAACTCCCAACCTCAGATGATCCACCCGCCTCAGGTGTGAGCCACCGCATCCGGCCCACAATGTTACATACAAAAGGCCCACCAAGAGAAAACACACACTGACCCACACAGCAGCAAATGCAGTGTGGAAGGTGCACCGCGACTCCCAGAGCGACACATGACCTAGGACACCCCCACGTGCCGCAGCACGAGCCACTCATGGGTGTGTACGTCATCCGCGCCGGCACAGATCAAAACCCTCCTATGCAGACCCACGGGAGGCACTGACCTGGTGACGCACATTACCTCCCAGCCTCACGCACTGACCCGGTGACACTGCCCTTGGCCTCATGCGCATCTCTCTGTGAGGAGCCCAAGGACACAAGCCCTCCCCGTCCTGTGTCCTAGGTCATGTGGGACCCTGGACACGCCACCCCCAGGGAAGCAAGACACGCACAGACATGCCTGGCTGCACACCGAGCCAGCCCACATGGACACACCCAGAGATACCAAACCATACAACCCTACACACGGACACGCCCACTGACAAAAACACAACCCTCAAGGGGGCCCCGCCCCTCAGCGCACACACACACACATGATTCCCACTCTGCGAGACTTGGCGGGAGAGGGCTGGAGACACACCCGGGCGCGCCCAGACACCACACAGGCATCCACTTGGGGAAAGTGTAGCCGCCAGGCACCCTTGAGCCTGCAGCCTCTGCACCCTTGCCCACTGGCCACCCTGGCAGCCTGGCACCTGGCTCTCTGCATCTACTCCTCCCTCTCCAGCTCTCTTTCTGGTTCCTTGGGGCTTGCTTCCTGTCTCAGCCTCTCCTGGTCTGGAAGCCTCTGGTTTGTCTTTTTTCTTTTTTTTTGAGATGTACTTTCACTCTGTCTCCCAGGCTGGAGTGCAGTGGCATGATCTTGGCTCACTGCAACCTCCGCCTCCTGGGTTCAAGTGATTCTCCTACCTCAGCCTCCCAAGCAACTGGGACTACAAGCACACACCACCACACCTGGCTAATTCTTGTGTTTTTAGTAGAGATGGGGTTTTGCCCTGTTGGCCATGCTGGTCTCGAACTGCTGACCTCAGGTGATCTGCCTGCCTCAGCCTCCCAAAGTGCTGGGATTACAGGCGTGAGCCACCGCGTCCAGCTGGGTTTCTCTTTACCTCTGTCTCTGTTTTTCTTTCCTGGTACCTTTGTCTCTGTCTCTCTCTACTCTGTCTCTCTGCCTCTGCCTCTCTTAGCCTCTCTGTGTCTCTCTCATCTCTCTGCTCCTGTTTCCTTCTCTTTCCCGGTCACTGTCTCTCTGCCGTTGTGTCTATCTCTGTGTTCGTCGTTTCCTGTCTCGCTCTGTCTCCATCTCTCTGTCTCTAGGATCCTCTGTTTTTGTCTGTCTCTTGCTGGATCGATGCTTCTCTCTGTCTCTGTTTCACTCTCCCTGCCCCCAGGCCTCCTTTTAGGTCTCTCTCTCTCTCTCTCTCTGTCCTGGCCTCTCTGTGCTTGTCTCTGCCTCGGTTTCTCTTAGCTGTTCACTGGCAGTTCCTTCCAGTTCTACCCCAGCCTCACTGAGAGGCTGAGGGACAGTGATCCAGGGTCAGAAGCCACTAAATAGAGAACGCTCCAGCTGCGGCCGTGCCACGGCATCTGTGCCCCAGTTCAGGCACTTGTGAAAAATGGAGACAGAGACTGACACAGAGGGAGAGGGATAATCAAAGAGACCTCGAGCGGTTTAGCCAGGGAAGGTGGGGGGCATGCATTTAAAAAAAAAAAATCAAAGAGACAGAGACAGAAGAGACGCACAGGTGCAGAGTAACCGGAAACAGAATCAAGACACGGAAGTTAGAGCACAGAGGAATTTTGTCTCCAAACAGACCATGACTGAAAGAGAAAAACAGCATGGGCATGGGCAGGCCTGGGTGGTGGCAATGGGGAGGGCACCTGCCTTCAAGCTGAAGTCCTGGGATGCAGGGGTCAGTCGCAGGAAACCACCTCTCTCCACAGCCAGCTGCCTCCATCCAGGGAGAGGCTAAGTGGGGAGGGAGAGGTGACTCAGGGCCTCAGGGCTTCTTGTGACTCAGCCTTCGGCTCAGTCCTAGAGTGGGGAGTGGAGGGAGGGAGAGGTTTCTGTAAAAGAGAGGGAAAGGGAATAGCAGAGGACCTCAAAATGCCTAAGAGGAGGGGTACAGGAGGAAAGAGCTGGGGTCTGGACTCCTGGGTCTGAGGGAGGAGGGGCTGGGGTCTGGACTCCTGGGTCTGAGGGAGGAGGGGCTGGGGCCTGGACTCCTGGGTCTGAGGGAGGAGGGGCTGGGACCTGGACTCCTAGGTG